>QRFJ01005142.1:167500-413958 GCA_006176705.1 Cocos nucifera
AGCTGCAAAAAGAAATTATATCCTATGCAATGTGCACCATGTGATCGTGCATTATGTGATTATTAGATTGGACCAGTATAATCGACAAAAAATTCTTTCTACATCATGTGTGGTATAACTCCGTAAATATCATCCATGGTGATTGACTCTTGCATAAGATCAGAGCAAAAAAAAAAAAATTGGGGCATCATACTTTGATCCTGCACGAGAGTCAATCATCATGGATGGTATTCATGGAACTATGAAAATATTTTTTTATAATTAGTAAAAAATAAATTTACATGGACCAAATTAGACTATATCCATAGGAAGTAATTTTTTTGTGCACCGTATAGTAAAATTGATACGGAGCACAAATTAGATCAAATTAGGTCATATGGAGCGCACCTTGATCTACATGAAATATAAAAAATATTTCTGACATCATAATTAATAAAGGAGCTACATCGTTTTCCAATGCTAGAGGATTTAATGCAGCTGGATTTTTTCTTGTCAAATTTGAATATGATAAAATTGTCCATTCCCTCTAAAATGCTCAATTTTGCTGATGCTCGGCCATTATGAATATTACTTTTCTTTTTTTTTCTTTTTTATTTTATTTTGTTTTTGTTTAAGATTTTTTTTCTATTGTGAGAACAGGAGGAGGAGGATGTAAAAGAAGAGGGTTTGGAGATTCTTTCAGAAATATGTGGCTTCTTTCTATTCTACTTCAATATAGAAGAAGAATATTGGCTGTTTGATTTGGAATTTGTTTCTTCTCCACATGATGTTTTGTTAAATAAAATTATTTTAGGTTGTGTGCACTATAGTAAAAATGGAAATTACCGACTATTTTTTGCCGATGCTTTTGATAAGCATCGTCAGGTTGTGTTAATCTGCCGATAGTTTTAAAAAGCATCATGAATTTAACGATGCTTTAAAGTATCATAAAATTCGATGATGATCGATGCCGATGCTTTTAGAAAAAGCATCATTAGAATTCAACTTCATTGATGAATTTTTAGCATCGTTAATTAATGGTGCTAAAAAGCATTGTTAGGTCTGCTTAATCCTCCGTCCGCCCCCTTCTTCCATGCCCTAACCTATCCACCATCACCCCCCCACCACTTTCCTCCCATGCCCTAAACCCCTTCCCACCCCTGGCCTCCATCTCCATTGATTCTCCACCGCCGGCGCCACACCCACCACCCTCTGACATGCCAGCTGCCCAAATGCCATCCTTCGCTCCTCTCTACCACGTCCGTTCATGCCGCACCCGCTATCATCCAAGTCACACCCGCCGTCTACTCCCATCTTTGCGAGACTACCCCACTGGCCCTCCTCCCCTCCCCCCACCTGGCGGCCATCTGTGCGAGCACAAAAGATCCCTCCCGACCCTTCAATAACCCCCTCAGCCCTCCCCCTACCGCTGTGCCCGCACCCCATGCCCCCTCCCTAACGCCACACCCCACCACCCACCTCCCCGATGCCGCACCCCATTGCCCCCGCACCGACCACCAACTCAGCCGATCAGTGGCCCCCCTGCCCTCCCTCCCTAGTCCCGGCCAAGCCCCCACCCGTGCCTCACTAACTTCCAGGCCTCCAACACCCATCCCCCTCCCAACGGGCTGTGCTCCTCGGGCCCCCTCACTCCCCGACCACACTGCCTCCCTTCTAGCCGTTGGTGCTCCCATCTACTATTTTTTTAGCTGCTAGACCTCCTCATAGCTGTTGGTGCTCCTCTATGCCCCTTGCTCTCCAACCGCCAGTATATAATTTAAAAATTATTTTTTGAATGTATTGTGCATAATTTAAAATAGATAAATTATATATTCATTACTATCTGACTTTCATATTTTTTTATTCAATCCATGTATTTGATGAAAACAATATCTATTTTTCTTTTCTCATATCATTTTCCACTATAAGTAATTCATTTCTCTCGTTGTGTATTTTTTGATAGATTAGAAGATTATTCTTATTTCTTATTTAATTTATTTAATCTAGATATCTAATTAAATGAGGATAAATAATTGGTAGAGTTAATGATTAGTTATATCATGCACCGCTTTGCTTGGAAGTGTAGTAGTTGAAGGATTTGGATAATATTTTAATAATTTTTATTAATTATTGCTAGATTTAATTATGATGCCATAGCTTTTGATGGCTAGACTGGCTTTGTTATTTAGTTGCCATCAAATCATTATCTAACTGAGTTATTAAAAGTTTATGACATAGTGCACAATAGTCCCTGGCATTGAAGGCATCCAGCCCTCGTGTGCCCTACGTGCTCAGATCAATGGAAGATGCTAGGCAATATTAATTATGAGTTAATTTTAATAAAATTTATATTGCATGAAACCATAGACCCATCTTTTAATTAATGTACATATTCTATTATATTCGTATATTATTTATTTTTATATAGGTGAAAGAATTATGTACATTGATCAATTGATTGTCCAGTATAAATAGTTTAGGAAATGCAAATAATTCTATAGGTCATTACAATAATCAAACGATATGCTGAGGATTCGAAAAAAAATTGGATAGTATTTTTTTTTATTCTTCTTATATGGAAGAACTAAGAAAAAATACTGTCAAAATTTTTTTGACTTCTATTATATATTATTTGATTACTGTAATTAATTTATAGAATTAATATATTTTTTAAATAGGATGGGACCTTCTTTACCTATTAGTTGATGATAGCATGCATTTATTATGTAAACCATTTTCAATGATGAAATAGTATTTAGCTATTGAGTTATTTTTCTATTATACTATTAATATCATATCTAAATGTATTTTTGAGTCTTCAATTATCATAATGAATTATAATAGTTATTATTTTTTAGATTTTATGAAATGATTGATATTTTTACTTATTGATCATATAATTTTTCTTATTTTTAGATAAGTTGCAAGTTCGATCATTTTTATTTTATAATGGATAAAAGTTGGATAAATAAATCAAGAAATAATAAAAAATATTTAGATGGAATTCATAATTTCATTAAATTTGGTACGGAGAAAAGTAGTTTGAATGAAAAGATTTTATGTTCATGTCGAAAATGTGTAAACAGTTCTTCTCTAGATCCATAAATTATTGAAGAATATTTGGTATTGAATGATATTTTAAGTTATACTAACTAAGTTTTTCATAGAAAATCTATGTTGCCTCATCATGTAACTAACCCCTGATAGATTTTGGATCTACTAGCTTACAAGATAATCCTATAAGAGATGATGATATAAGAGGTTTGATCATAGATACTTTTGGACTTGGTATTCAAAATTTCGAAAAATCCAGTAGTACATATGAAGTAGTTGGGATATTTGATGGATGTATGCATACGAAACATATGCATGTTGAGGAGACTATACATACATGTAATGATGAGACAGCTCGATATCATATCTTAATGAAAGATACAGATGAAGAATTATATCCGAGTTGTACAATTTTTTTTAAAATTTTTTTATGCATTTATTCTATTTAAAATATTTGAATGGATAGTCTAGGAAGAATTTTACCATACTGCTCAAGTTATTAAAAGATGTTTTTACAGGAGGCACTAGTTTACCACCACCATATTATAAAGCCAAGAAAGTAGTAAAAAAATTGGATCTTGAATACAAAAAAAATTATAGTTATCCAAAAGACTACATGCTATATCGGGGTGAAAATGCTAATCAAGAGTCATGCAATATATATGGATCTTCATAATGAGTAACACATAAAGAAGATCGGGATGGTGTAATGAATAAAGTGGATTCAATATGGAGTAAAAGGAAACTAATGAAGGTATGGCATTACTTTCCTCTTATACCTAGATTGAAAAGAATCTATGCATCATCAAAAGCAGCTTCATCAATAAGATGGCATGATGAAGGACGTACAAATGATAGAATATTAAGATATCTAGCAGATAGTCTTACATGGAAAGCATTTGATGATAGGCATTCCGATTTTGCCTCTAATGTTCACAATATTGGGTTAGGTTTAGCTTCTGATGGCTTCAATCCATTTTAGATCTTGAGTTCTACCTATAGCAGTTGACCAGTCATTTTGATACCTTACAATTTACCACCGTGGATGTACATGAAACAATCTTCACTTATCTTGTTAATGATTATTCTAGGTGATAAGGATCCAGGCAATGATATTGATACTTTTTTATAGCCTTTAATAGAAAAATTGAAATAGTTGTGGAAGGGTATTGATGCATTTGATACTTCCAACGATCAAATATTTAAATTATGGATAGCTTTGTTATGGACTATTAATGATTTTTCAGCATACGCTAATTTATTGGAAGGAGTACAAAGGGATGGGTTGCATGTCTTTATTGTAGAGATTCAACATATTCAATTTGGTTAAAATATAGAGGTAAATTTTATTACATGGGACATCGTCGATGGTTGGAAGCAAATTATCCATTTCGATTTCAAAAGAAAATATTTGATGGTACTATAGAATTGGAATGTGCCCTTATTCCATCTTCTAGAACTAATGTTCATAGATAAATGGATGGCATCAATTACGGCTATGATAAGAACTCAAAGTCCTCCAGAAAAATAGGAAGGAAGAATGTTGAAAGCTTAATGCACGAAGGATTACCAGAGGAAGTAAGTACTAGTATTATAGATGCAGAGGTTTCAAGATCTTGACAATTTTTTTGAGGATGAAAATAAGGAAGACACATAGATAACATCTATACAACCACCTAGTAAATATCTATTAAAAAAACAAAGTATCTTTTTTGACCTACCTTATTGGAAACATAATCTTATTCGGTATAATCTTGATGTCATGCACATAGAGAAGAATGTTTGTGATAATTTGCTTGGAACATTTTTAAACCTTGATGGAAAGAGCAAAGATAACATGAAGGCACATCTTGATTTAAAAGAAATGGGTATTCAATAGGAGCTTCATCCTAAAATGCTTGCTAATAATAGAATTTATCTATCTCCTGTATGTTACACAATGTCTGCTCGAGAAAAGGATAATTTTTTGATAGTTTTGAAAAGTATCAAGGTACTTGATGTATATGCATCAAATATTTTACGATGTGTACATCTAAAAGATCAAAAACTTTCAAATGTTAAAAGTTATGATGGTCACATATTAATGTAAGATATCTTTCCAACAACTTTAAGATCGTCATTATTGAAATAAGTTGCTACAGTAGTACTTCGATTATCGTCATTCTTTAAAGCATTATGTTCGAAAGTTATTGATCCTCGAAAACTTGATCGATTAGAGTCCGATATTGCAATTATACTTTGCTAGATGAAAAAGATTTTTTCTCCTAGATTTTTCACTATTATGGTACATCTGCTCATTCACTAGCTTCAGAAGTTAAAATTGGTAGACCATACATTATAGATGGATGTATCCTATTGAAAGATATTATTACAAATCTTAAATATTTTAATAACTTTATTAGAAATAACATCATACTAATATTTTAATAAATATTTAATTTTTAAAGGTATCTTATGTGTCTTAAAGATTATGTGCAAAATAGAGCTTATCCCGAGGGCTCGATTGCTGAAGGATATATTATTGATGAGTGTTTGATATTTTGTTCAAGATGTAGAGACTATTTTTTGTCAACCTCAACAGCATAATGACTTTATCAAGAATGCAAAATTATATAAGTTCTCAACTACTAAAAAATTTTTGAAAAGAGCTGAAAGTATTGCACTTGATCAAAAATCCTTAGCACAAGTACATCATTATGTGTTACTTCATAGTGATATAATATTTGACCATCGTAGGTTAGTATATTCAAGGTATAATAAATTTAAATATTATATCAGATATAATGTTTTAAATTATGTATTTATATTTTATGTAGTGATTTTTTAATTTGTCAGCAATGAGCCAATCATAATATTCGTCTTAATGCAAGGATTGAATAACGATGGTTGGTCAAATTATTCCCTACGTGGCTTTCAAATCAGGTTAGATTTATATTTAATTAAAGGATATATTAATTTTTTATATATATAATATTAGATAACTCAATAATATTTTATATCATTTTTTTATTTTTAGTTATCAAAGATGATGGAGAAAAATAATTCAGATGAATTAATAGCCCTTGCTCGAGGACCTAACAAGATTGTGAATAGATATAATAGTTTTATAATTAATGACTTTAAATTTCATAATAAAAAATATGAGAAATTTTTAAAAAAATATAGAATAGCAGTGTTATGGTAGAAATGATGGAAAATCCTATTATGGTGTACTTAATGATATCTATGAGTTAGATTATTATAAAAAATTTAAAATAGTATTATTTAGATGTGATTAGATAGATATAAACTCACTAAAGGGTTTGAAATAAGATGCAAATGGATTTATACTTATAAATTTTTTAAGATTGATACACACCGGTCTGTTATTGAAGGATGATCCATTCATTTTTTAATCTCAAGTTTGTCAAGTATTTTATGTACAAGACGCAAAAGATAAGAATTGGGTTACTATCATCAAAATGTAATCTAGAGATATATATGATATAGATAACCAAGTGAAGGATAATGATGATGACACTTCTACACAATGTATGCCCTATAATTTTGTACTAGCTGATAATTTAAATGCTACAATGACATTGGTTAAGATAGAATTTGAAGAAAATACTACTGCTTGATTGCTATTGGTAATAAATATTTATGATGTATATAATTTATATTAATTATTATGTTAAATTACTATTTATGTTAACTGATTCTAACTTTTATTTATGTAAATGCTAGGTGACATCATGCATCGCAGGAGATGGTATGCTGGTATGAAATTCCAGTTTTCATAGATAGAGGCTGGTACCTCTTCTTCAACGTAGTAGTCTAAGGCCAATTTACCTATATAGCATTCCAAGCCTTATCCTTCTTCATCATCAGCATAGCACGATCCTCCTATTCATCAGACAGACAATGAGATATACATTTAGGATATATAATATCTTTCATTTCATTTTATTTCATGTACATTTAGTATTTCATTACTTTTACATATTTTTTTGTAGATGGATCCAAAAGAGTATGCCTCAGACACAAACCCAAAGTAGTATGAAATCTATAGCAGATGTATGAGGGTGAGAGAATTACTGTGGAGTGCAATCAACTAGGTCAGCCAGTTAAGAAAGCTACTAGCTTATTGACTTTATTTTTAGGGACTGTTACTCGGATGCCTCAGCTATATCCCTTGGGCTATGCAAAATAGAATGACATGCTTCCAACATACAAAGTTGAGCTCCTCCGTGTTATAGAGGTAATGAATTGAATTTCATACTATATATTGATTGTTAAATACTTATATAATTTATTTAATTTAATATATTTTTTTATTTATAGAGCAAGTTTGTACTTCCTTCATCCATGTATAATTTTATAATGAAGTCTCTCAACCGCAAATGAAAAGAATATAGAGCACAATTAAAGAGGGACTATATGAGATAGGATATAATAGAGGAGGTTGCTAGGAATTATCCTCCTGATATACCCTCTCATCAGTGGATGGAGTTGGTTTATTATTGATTCTCCAAGAGAGCACATGTTTATTATTGATTCATTATTTTTTAAATATATTATAAAAATATTGATTTATATTGTACATTATATATTATACATATAACAAGTTATTTATTTTATTTTACAGACTTATTCTACTATTTCTAGAGCTGCACGAGGAGTCCAGTCTATTTTTCATACATTGGGGTCGAAGAGTTGTGCACAACTTCGATAGGAATTCGTATGTTCCTTAAACTTTCATAATTAACTTATAATTTTCATGTTGAAATACTTATATTTTTTTGTAAAACTAGCATTATTACGTATCGTGGACTATGCATGTATCATGATACTCATATCTTTTTTTTTAATTATTATAATTGTTTGCTTAAAATTAAAATTATTTGTATAGGTGGATGAGCATGGAAGGAAATCCAGTAAAGTAGAGTTTTATCGGATAACTCATACTCATCATGATGATACTTTTGTTTAGAATGAGTTCGAGGGATTTATATATATAGCATTATTTATATTCTATTTTGTGCAATGATTTTAGTTTGATTTTGTTAACTATTGATATATAACTCTTATTTTTAAAATAAATACAGTAGAGGGCTACATCTCTTATTGCGAAGCGTGAGGACGAGTCCACAGCATCTATGCAACAAAGCCGCATTGAGGCTAAGATATTCATGGAGTTGATGGGACCAAAGCACTATGATCGAGTGAGGGATTATAAAGTAGGAGTCACCTCCACTCAGTTATCTATGGTGAGCAGATATACGTAGGATACTATAGCAGATGCTCAGGAATCATGCTCTATAGACTCGAGATGGAGATACAGGAGATTAGATAAAGTCATGCTGCTGAGATGGAGGAGATGTAATAGAGTTGTGCTGAAATGCAAGCCATAAGAGGGTAGATTGATCGACTTACATCTTTGTTAAAGATGTATATCCCATCTCAGATAAACATATATTATTGAATATATATTTTTGTATCAATTTAATGATTAATATATTTTTATATATAGATTTGCAAATCAAGCTTTTCATATATTTGTTATAGGCTCCTAGCACATCAGGCATCCACCCATCGAGACGGCGGCATGTTGGGCATTCATGGAGACAACAATGACCATCTGCCTGCAAATGATTGATATTATTTTATTTTTATTGTAGCCATATATTTTTTATGTGCTTTTAATTTGTTGAACTCTTAATTGTAATGGACCAACATTAGTACTTTATTTTTATTTATTTAAAATAATATTTTTTGACATAAATTTGCTATTGGTGTTTGCCTTTGGTGTGAATGGTGGTAATTGTACTAGTTTATGTTATAATAATTGATATAATTTTATACAAAAATTTTTATTTTCATATTTTTTTATATATTTTTTTATTAAAAAAATTTAACGATGCTTATAAGCATCGCTGGTATGTTACTTGGCAATGCTTTTAAAAGCATCTTGATATAGTGCAAGGTTCATTGTCATTAATGATGCTAAAAAGCACCAAAAAATTTTATATTTTCAATGCTTTAAAGTATCAGTAGAAAAGCTTTCGATATTTTTAAAAAGCGTCTACATGTTTTGTCTCCACTCTCACATATGCGATGCTTTTGCAATGTCTTTTGAAGTGTCTTTAGTGATTTTTTCTATGCTTATTAGCATCGATAAAATCCTTTTTTAGCATCACCTTTTATCCTTTTTACTGTAGTGGCTGGGGCTGATGAAAAAATTGTTGGCTTAGGCTTGTTTTCAAATATATCAAGTCAACTTCAAATATGATGGAGTCAGTGCTTTTTTTTTTCTTGTTTTGGCACTTCTTTCTTGGCGCCAGTCATTTTTCATCAATACTTAGTTTATTTTTTAGCAGATTTGAATTATCCATATTTATCCATTAGTAGATTTAATTTACTCATATTTAATCATTAAAATGTAAGTTAAAATTTAATTATAGCATTTTCATGTTTGAGAAACATGGATATATATAATCTATTTTTTAGAATTTGATCTTTTACCCACGATGTACTTTACATGACTAAAAAGTATAGGTGTATGTGACTTTTTTTATTGTGTAAATAATATTTTATCTTTTGGTATGATATTATATAGTCTTAAATGACTTTCTATTTTATCACACGAGTATTTTAGAGATATAAATCACTTTATATGAACTTGTATGAGCATCAATGACTTTTCGATGCTTAAAAGAACTATATAAATAATAGATATGACCTCAATCTTCTTTTTAACCATAGGACATACTACTAGATTGTGGGCTAAAATGAAGCTTTTTTTTTTATTAGTATAATAGAAAGTAATATTACGTTCATAAAAAATCATAAAAAGTAAATAAAATATTATAATAACTATCGAGAAGTTATAAAAGCCATCAAGAAGTAATATAAAGGCCTTATTTTTACATCTTATTACATCTTGATCAAGATATATGACCTCTTGTCTCTTGTATGATATCATATAGCCTTGTATGATTTTCTATTTTATCACATAAGTGTTTTAGAGGCATAAATCACTTTATATAAAATTGTTTGAGCATTAATGACTCTCTATTGCTTAAGAAAGCTACATGAATAATAGCTATAACCTCTTCTTTTTAACCATAGGATATGGTACTAGATGGTGGGTTGAAATGAAGCTATTTTTTTCTATTAGTATAATAGGAAGTAATATTACCATCATTAAAAGTCATAAAAGGTAAACAAGATATCATAATAACAATCAGAAAGTCATATAAACTATTAAGAAATAATATAGAAGTCTTCTTATTGCATCCCATGACATCCTGATCAAGATATATGATTTCTTGTCTCTTGGTATGACATCATATAGCTTTGTATGGCTTTCTATTTTATCACATGAGTATTTTAGAGGCATAAATCACTTCATATATATATTTATATGAGCATCAATGACTTTCTGTTGCTTAATAAAATTATATGAATAATAGCTATTACTTTTTCCTTTTTAATGGTAGGACACATTGCTGAATGATATGCTAAAATGGAGCTTTTTTCTATTAGTTATTATGATAGAAATTAATGTTGGAGCAAGAATCTAAAAGAAGAGACTAGCAAAGAAAGTGAATGCTGTTATTGAGAATATTGGAAGCATTTAAAGAAAACAAAATTTCTGTATAGTTGATCTTGCTAAAAATTTTATTGTAGAAGGGATAATTTAATATTTTTTTCCTACACAATGTACAAATAAATACAAGATGTCAAAATATATATATGCGAATGTCATTTTTTTAGTACAAAATATTATTAGTTTTTGCAAGATTTCACAATAATTTAGCAAGCTTATTTCAGCAAAGGTTTACTTTGATACTATACTTCTTTTATGTTTTTTGACTTTTGAAATGTAATACAGTCTATAAAGGATGTTATAATTTTCTCTCAAAGTCATGTTATGATATTGTAGATTAAAATTATGACATCCTGGCATAGAAAATATCCCTAAACATAATACTTGCAAAAATATAATATTTTGTATCAAAATTATAAAATCATGTATAGAAAGCTTTTTTGAAACTGAAAGTATGACATAATTATGATGAGTCCATATAATATATTTCAAATTTAAGAAAATATTTTATTAAAGTAATAATTTTTTTAAATTATTTATTGTGACATATTTCACATAAATATAAAGAATATAGACATAATTATAAAAATAAGTAGATAGACCATTCCAACTAAAACAACTACAAAAATAAAAATATATAAATTCTCCATTTTCAACAACTGCACTATTGGTATAGGTTTATAGTAGCAGTCCCATCTTCTCTGATACCTTTACCAATAACAAACTTTTTCTTCAATTTATAGAAAGCCATAAATGAGAGGTATCACTCCACCACCCGCATTTTATGCCATGTGTTGCCACCTTATTAGTTTAAAAGATTATGCCTCTTCTGAGAATCTTTATAGAAGATGTACAAAAAGTTCTTTGAAGTCCAAAAAATGCATATGGAAGACAAATACAAGATTTTTTGAAGATATACCATAGTATTTCAAAATTTTAATCTAGAATACCATAATTTCAATCTAGAATATCATAATTATAACATCTTTTTATGAGAAGATATCATAATTTTAATTCAAGAATGTCATAGCTGTTATTCATGCAGTTTCTTAAGCATCGGGGAGTCATTAATACTCATACAAATTTATATATAAAATAATTTATGACTCTAAAATACTTATGTGACAAAATAAGGAGTCATATAAAGCTATATGATGTCATACCAATAGATAAAAGATCATTTATTTTAATCAGGATGTCATAGGATGCAAAAGGAAAGCCTCTATATTATTTCTTGATGGCTTATATAACTTTTCAATAGCTATTATAACATCTAGATTGCTTTTTATGACTTTTCATGATGATAATATTATTTTCTATTACACTAACAAGAAAAAAGCTTCATTTCTATCCATCACCCAGTAGCATATTCTATCATTAAGAAAAAGAAGCCATAGCTATTATTCATGTAGTTTTATTAAATAATAAAAAATTATTGATGTTTATATGAGTTCATATAAAGTTATATATATCTCTAAAATATCCATATAATAAAATAGAAAGTTATAATTATCTATAAAATATCATAATTTTAATATATAATATCATAATTTTAATCTAGGATATCATAAAATTATCAAAAAATATTAATTTTAATATATTTTTCTATAGAATATTATAATATTAATCTAAAATATCATAATTTTGATCTACGATGTCATAATATTATCAAAACTATCTTTTAAAGATATTTTATCTACAAGATATTATAATTTAATATAGAATATAATAATTTAACCTAAGATGTCATAAAAATATTAGAATTATAATATCATTTGCATATGAGCTCATATCCAGACTAAACCATGGACATTCTGTACATATTTCTTAATCAGGATGTCATTGAGATGTAAAAGGAAGGCCTATATATTATTTTTTGATGGTTTACATAATTTTTTGATAGTTATTATGATATTTTATTTATTTTTTATGACTTTTCATAATAGTAATATTACTTTTTATTGTACTAACGAAAAAATAGCTTCATTTTAGCCCACGGTTCAATAATACATCCCATGATTAAAAAGAAGAGATCATAGCTATTATTTATTTAGTTTTTTTAAGCATTGAAGAATCATTGAATTTATACAAGTTCATATGAAGTGATTTATGTCTCTAAAATACTCATATAACAAAATAGAAAGTCATATAAGGCTACATGATGTCACACCAAGAGATAAAAGATCATTTATCTTAATCATGCAAAAAGAAGATCTTTATATTACCTTTTGATGGTTTATGTGACTTTTTGATAGTTATTACAATATCTTATTTGCTTTTTATGACCTTTCATGATAGTAATATTACTTCCTATTATACTAATAGAAAAAATAATTTTATTTCAGCCCACCATCCAATAGTATCTCCTAGGGTTAAAAAAATAGGTCATAGCTATTATTCATCTAGCTTTCTTAAGCAACGAAGAGTCATTAATGTTTATATAATTTTATATAAAGTGATTTATGCCCTTAAAATACTCATGTGATAAAATATGACATCATACAAGCATATACAATGTCATACCAAGAGAAAAGAGGTCCTTTATCTTAATTAAGATGTCATAGGATGCAAAAAGAAGGTCTCTATATTTCTTCCTATTAGCTTATATGACTTTCTAATAGTTATTCTGACATCCTATTTACTTTTTATAACTTTCCATGGTAGTAATATTATTTTCTGTTGCACTAACAGAAAAAAAATAGCTTCATTTCAGCCCACCATTCAGTAGCATGTCCCATGGTTAAAAAAAAGAGATTATAACTATTATTCATTCAGTCTTTTTAGGTATCAAGAAATCATCGATGCTTATACAAGTTCATATGAAGTAATTTATGCATCTAAAATACTCATGTGACAACATTGGAAGTCATACAAGACTATATAATATCATACCAAGAGACAAAAGATGATACGTCTTGATCAAGATGTCATAATATTTAAAAATAAAGAATCTATATTATTTCTTGATGGCTTATATGACTTTTCGATAATTATTATAACATCATGTTTGCTTTTTATAACTTTCTATGATAGCAATATTACTTTCTATTGATTTTCTATGATAGTAATATTATTTTCTATTGTACTAATAGAAAAAATAGCTTCATTTCAGCCCACCGTTCAATAGTTTGTCCTATGGTTAAAAAAAGAGATCATAGCTATTATTTATTTAGTTTTCTTAGGCATCAGGGAGTCAGTGATTCTTATATAAATTCATATGAAGTGATTTATGCCTCTAAAATACTCATGTGAGGAACTAGAAAGTCATACAGGGATACATGATATCATACCAAAAGATAAGAGATTATTTATCTTGATCAAGATGTCATAGGATGCAAAAAAAAAAAAGTCTCTATATTACTTCATATTGATTTATATGATTTTTCAATAGTTATTATGATATTCTATTTGCTTTTTATGATTTTTTATGATAGTAATATTATTTTCTATTGTACTAAAAGAAAAAAAAGCTCTATTTCAACCTACCTAACGCGTTAACTCTATTTAACTATCAAAGCTACTGCTATAATAAAGGATCTTTAAAAAAAAAGAAAAGATCTATAGAGAGAAAGACTAACCTAATGGATATCCTAAAATGGAACTATCTCCAAAAGAAATTTGTGTGCATTTATCCTCTTTATAAGTTTCTTAAAATAATCACTCTTCTTTCTATAAGCCACAGCCTCCTTCCAATACCTTATAACATTTTTCTTTTATGTTGAAGCAAAATAGGAAGAAGCCATGCATTCTTGAAAAAATCTCCTAGCCCTCTTCTTTTATGTTCTCCTTCTATTCTCACTATAGAAAAAATCTTAGACATAAGCAGAATGAAATGAGGAAGAAGAAAGAGAAAAGCAATATTCGTAATGGCCAAGCATCAGCACAATAAAGCATCTTAAAGTGTTTTGGAGGGAAAGAGCATTTTTGTCACATTCAAATTTGAAAAGAAAAAGTCTAGCTGCATTAAATCCCTCAAGTGTTGGAAAATGATGTAGCTTCCTTTATTAATTATGATATCAGATACCGATTTGATAGCTAGGAAGGATTTTTTTTATATGCTACATAGACCAATTAGCTACCACGGTGTGCTCCACATCAGTTTTACTACACTGCAAATGATGCACAAAAAAATTACTCTATTCATAAGTATCTAGGACTGATTTTGTTGCTAGGTCAGCCTGAATCCTATAGGGAAAAAAATGACCAAAACAGTTTTTTCTTCCTATATGATTTGAGCCATTCCACTCCATAGACTGCTGGGTATTTCTAAATAAGGGTCTAATTTAAGCTCATTTTTTCTAATTATATAAGCTTAAATAATGAATCTTATAGGATTTTGAGCCAATAAATCCAAATAGATCCTTAATCAAGTGTTTGCATCAGCTGATCAAAGTTGTGCCCCCATCATGTACACCTATCACACTAGCTCTAGGTATCATGTCTCTTTCAAAATCATTGAAAGAGAATGAGCTTAATAGCTTGATGATAACCTCATCGTGCATGCGTTCATTACATCGATGTAAGTGGATGATATGAATGTAAATTATAACTAGAAATATGTCATCTTAAAATATTCATGACATATACATAACTTATTAAATAGCTTTATCGACATTCAGATATATTAATAATTAATACACTTGTAAAGCTTGTAACCAAAATTTATAATTTCAAATATAAATATCATGTCATAGTTCCTCACCAATTATAGTGTTTGCATCCTATCTCAACAATCCAACAGGTGGCCAAGAGTGAATGCCATAAGGATCAGGTCTAGTAAAACCAAAGTAGGTGAGAATCACCTGATCTTTGCTGAATTGAAAGAAGTTCATCCAGGGTAAATTTTGCCAAAGATGAAGGTACAAATTGAAGAAAAAGAATTCAATTATAAGCATGCCAAATACCTAAAACTTGGCGATGATCAACTACAACACGTGAAAATAGATTGAGTTGACTAAAGCAATTTCAAAGATACTCCACACAAGAATTGTATTATAAGTCGAAATAAAAATGACAGCCAATATGAGCTGTTGGGGATAAACCCCGCTCCTGCCGAAGTCCAGTTCGATCCTCAGTCTAATGCAACCAGCAGCCACGGAAGAGCTTCAGCGAACGGGTCTTAGCCATACCCCTTCAGCCAATCGAACTCCTCAGCGGTCGAGCTCCTTGGACTCCCAACGGCCGAGCTCCTTCAAACCCCTTCAGCCAGCCAAACTGCTTAGCGACCGAGCTTCTTGGACTCCCAGTGGCCGAGCTCCTACCGAACTTTCCAACGACCGAGCCTTAGCCACGCACCTCCAGCCAAATGCCTACAGGAGCCGAACTCCTTCCGAGCTTTCTCTTCAGGAGTCCGAACTCCTCCAAAATGGGTACATGTCAAAGTCCTTCAACCCTTCATTCGAATTCGAGTGGCTCAGTATCAAGACAGCTGCAGCCATCACCATCAGTCCACTGCAAGCGACAATGACCCGCTATCAAGCAGCGATGGTTGTCACCATCAATGCACTGTAGATGGTGCCTTCCCCTGGGACTGACTCCATCGGACATCGAGCGGCCTGCCAGCACGCAGCTACAGTTGTCACCATCAAGCTCCATCTATAAAAAGGACCCTCCAGATACGCTAACTCCGACCTCTAATCTCTAAGCTCTAAGCTCTCCTCTTCTTCTCTAAGCTCTGCGAAAATTATTTTCGAGCACTCCATTCCTATTGGCCAGAGCTGATTTGATCGTCGGAGGGTCCTACCGGAGCCACCCCCCATTGGCTCTGGATGGGACTTTATTTTGTAGGTCTCCGATGATGACCAATTTCTGCACCAACAAATTGATGCTAGAAGGAGGGCCCGAACCTCCAAGGTTTTCTTATTCTTAAAGGAGCGCTCGGTGATGATTTCTCTCTTCCCTTTTCAGAGATCACTCTTCTTCCTCACTAGAGTTCTTTTTTGAAGAGAAAATATCTCCCAGGAGAGCTTCGACTCGACGATCGGCGGCCTGCGTGCCAAGTCCATCTGCTCCCATTTCAGCCCCGGTAATCCAAGTTTCACCCGAAGCCACCATAGATGTGGAGCAGTTCAACCTACTGATCGAGTTCGTGGCCTCGCTGAGTTGATATAGGCCATGCAACAACCTCCGACGGAGATTTTAACAGCAAATCCGTCATGAGGATGCGAGGAATTGACCTTAAGGAAGAGCATTTGGGCATACCAATCGTATTTAGGAAAGAAAAATGGAGAGCAGAAGTTCCCCCATAGAAGATTTTGCAAGAAGGCGGGACGAAGTTCGATCGCATCCATGACCTCCACGACGCAAGCGAGGCCGAACTCTCCCTCGAGCTCGTCATCGAGGAAGCCCCGATAGAGGAGCATGAACTTCTCCCGCAGAAGGTTTCGCAAGGAAGCGGAACAAAGTTCGACCGCGTTCACAACCTCCATGGCGCAAGCGAGGCCGAACTCCCCTCGAAGCTCGCCATCAAGGAAGCCCCGACAAAGGGCCATAAAGTTCTCTCGTGGAAGGTTTCATGAAAAAGCGGAATGAAGTTCGGCGCAAGCGAGGCCGAACTCTCCCTTGAGCTCATCAACGAGGAAGCCCCGACAGAGGGGCATGAACTTCTCGGACAGAAGGTTTCGCGAGAAGGCGGAACAAAGTTCGGCCATGTCCACAACCTCCCCAGCGTAAGCGAGGCCAAACTTTCCCTCGAGCTCGCCATCAAGGAAGCCCCGACAAAGGGGCATGAAGTTCTCCCGTAGGTTTCACAAGGGGACGGAATGAAGTTCGACCGCATCTACGACCTCTCCAGCACAAGCAAGGCCTGAACTTTTCGAGCTCGCCACCAAGAAAGCCCCGATAGAAAGGTGCGAAGAAGTCCTCCTTCCGAAAGATTCCGCGACTGTGCCCCTCGCAATGCTCCTCGAACTTAAATTCTCATGAAAGTTAAGAACCAACTACCAAAAGGATTACGACCTCCCCCAGGCATGCGCGATCGAAGCAAGTAATGACTCTACCATTACGACCACGGCCACGACACTGAGGAATACATTCAGCTCCGAGATGAAATTGAGGAGCTCGTCGGAAAGGGACAGCTGGGTAAATTCCTCCGACACCAGCATGAAGCAGGAGATAAGATCTCCCCCGAGCATCCGCATCAACCTCGATTGCAGGAGATAAGATCTCCCCCGAGGCAATCTGGACTGTAGGAGATAAGATCTCCCCCGAGCACCCACATCAACCTTGACTGTAGGAGATAAGATCTCCCCTGAGGCAACCTCGACTGTAGGAGATAAGATCTCCTCTAAGGGTCCGGGCCAACTTCGACGGCAGGAGATAAGATCTCCTCCGAGGCAAACTTGGCTGCAGAAGATAAAATCTCCTCTGAGCGCCCGCATCAACCTCGGCTGCAGGAGATAAGATCTCCTCCAAGGTAACCTCGGCTATAAGAGATAAGATCTCTCTCGAGGCAAACTCGACTGTAGGAGATAAGATCTCTCTCGAGCATCCGCATCAACTCAGCTACAGGAGATAAGATCTCCTCCGAGGCAACCTCGACTGTAGGAGATAAGATCTCCTCCGAGGGTCTGGGCCAACATCGACGGTAAGAGATAAGATCTCTTCCGAGGCAAACTCGACTGCAGGAGATAAGATCTCCCCCGAGCGTCCGCATCAATCTCGGCTGCAGGAGATAAGATCTCTCCTGAGGCAAACTTGGCTGTAGGAGATAAGATCTCCTCCGAGCATCCGCATCAACCTCGACTACAGGAGATAAGATCTCTTCCGAGGCAACCTCAGCTATAGAAGATAAGATCTCCCCCGAAGGTCTGGGCCAACTTCGACGGTAGGAGATAAGATCTCCTCCAAGGCAAACTCGACTGCAGGAGATAAGATCTCCCCCAAGCGTCCGCATCAACCTCGGCTGCAGGAGATAAGATCTCCCCCGAGGCAACCTCGACTGTAGGAGATAAGATCTCTCCCGAGGCAAACTCGACTGCTGGAGATAAGATCTCCCCCGAGCACCCGCATCAACCTCGGCTGTAGGAGATAAGATCTCCCCCGAGGGGTCCGGGCCAACTTCGGCGGCAAGTGATAAGATCTCTCCCGAGGAAAACTCGACTGCAGGAGATAAGATCTCCTCCGAGCATCCACATCAACCTCAACTGCAAGAGTAAAGATCTCCCCCGAGGGCAACCTCAACTCTAGGAGATAAGATTCTCCCAGAGGCAAACTCAGCTATAGGAGATAAGATCTTCCTCCGAGCATCCGCATCAACCTCGACTACAGGAGATAAGATCTTTCCTAAGGCAAACTCGACTGTAGGAGATAAGATCTCCCCCGAGCGCCTGCATCAACCTCGACTGCAGGAGATAAGATCTCTCCCGAGGCAAACTCGGCTACAAGAGATCAGATCTCTCCCGAGCGATAATCTCGATCAGAGATAAGATCTCTTTCGAGCACCCGAGACAACCTCGGCCAGAGATAAGATCTCTTCCAAGCGATCGAGCCAACCTCAGCTAGAGTCAACCTCGGCTAGAGATAAGATCTCTCCCGAGCGATCGAGCCAACCTCGGTTAGAGATAAGATCTCTTTCGAGCGACAACCATCGTGGACAATCTTGACTAGAGATAAGATCTCTCCCGAGCGATCGAGTCAACCTCAGCTAGAGATAAGATCTCTCTCGAGCGATCGAGACAACCTCGACCAGAGATAAGATCTCTTCCGAGCGTCCGGAGCCAACCTCGGCCAGAGATAAGATCTCTCTCAAGTGACAATCTCGACTAAAGATAAGATCTCTTCCAAGCGATCGAGTCAACCTCAGCCAGAGATAAGATCTCTTTCGAGTGACAACCTCGGTCAGAGATAAGATCTCTCCCGAGCAACCGTGGACAACCTCGGCTAGAGATAAAGATCTCTTCCGAGTGCCTAAGACAACCTCAGCCAGAGATAAGATCTCTCCCAAGCGACCGCATCAACCTCGGCTAGAGATAAGATCTCTCTCGAGTGACCAAGCCAACCTCAGCTAGAGTCAACCTTGGCTAAAGATAAGAACTCTTTCGAACGATCGAGCCAACCTCGACCAGAGATAAGATCACTCCAGAGCAACAACCTTGGCTAGAGATAAGATCTCTTCCGAGCGACCGCATCAACTTTGGCTAGAGATAAGATCTCTTTCGAGCGACAACCTCGGCTAGAGATAAGATCTCTCTCGAGTGACAACCTCGGCTAGAGATAAGATCTCTCCTGAGCGATCGTATCAACCTCGGCTAGAGATAAGATCTCTTCCAAGTGACAATCTTGGCTAGAGATGAGATCTCTCCCGAGCGACAACCTCGGCTAGAGATAAGATCTCTCCCGAATGATCGTGGACAACCTCGGCTAGAGATAAGATCTCTTTCAAGCGACCGAGTCAACCTCGGCTAGAGATAAGATCTCTCTCGAGTGATCGAGACAACCTCGGCCAGAGATAAGATCTCTTCCGAGCATCCGAGCCAACCTCGGCCAGACATAAGATTGGAGACAACCTCGACCAGAGATGAGATCTCTTTCGAGCGACCGCGTCAACCCCGGCTGTAGATCAGATCTCGCTCGAGTATCCGTATTAACCTTGGTAGGAGATGAGATCTCCTCCGAACTTCAATTTTAGCACCAACTTCATCTGGAGATGAGATCTCCTCCCGAGCTTCGACCTGAACCAGCACGGAGTCCGAAAGAGAACTTCGGCAGTCATCTTTTCTGCACTCCCTTCCTTCGAGTTTCGAACTCGAAAGTGGGGGGACTATTGTTGGGGATAAACTCCGCTCCTACCGAAGTCCAGTTTGATCCTCAGCCTAATGCAACCAGTAGCCGTGGAAGAGCTTCAGCGGATGGATCTTAGCCGTATCCCTTCAGTCGACCGAACTCCTCAACGATCGAGCTCCTTGGACTCCCAGCAATCGAGCTCCTACCGAACTCTCCAGTGATCGAGCCTTAGCCGCGCACCTCCAGCCAGACGCCTACGGAAGCCAAACTCCTTCCGAGCTTCCTCTTCAGGAGTCCAAACTCCTCCAAAATGGGTACACGTCAAAGTCCTTCTACCCTTCATTCGGCCCTAAGTGGCTCAGTATCAAGATAACTACAGCCATCACCATCAGTCCGTCGCAAGCGATAGCGACCCACTATCAGGCGGCGATGGCTGTCACCATCAACCCACTGCAGATGGTGCCTTCTCCTGGGACTAACTCTGCCGAACCTCGAGCGGCCTACTAGCATGCAGCTACAGCTGTCACCATCAAGCTCTGCCTATAAAAGGGATCCTCCAGATACACTAACTCCGACCTCTGATCTCTAAGTTCCAAGCTCTCCTCTTTTTCTCTAAGCTCTACGAAAATCATTTCTGAGCACTCCATTCCTGTTGGCTAGAGCTGACTTGATCGTCAGAGGATCCTGCCGGAGCCACCCCCAATCGGTTCCAAATGGGACTTTGTTTTGTAGGTCCCTAATGGTGACCTCGTCCACCTCCGCTCCAGCTGATTTCGACGATGATCAATTTTTGCACCAACATGAGCCATATCAGATAAGCTAAGACTAATGAGATATGGTTGTTGGTCAGACGGTTGGTACAGAATCACCATGCTGACAAACATACATGGTAGAAGATAACTGACATCAGTTACAAGTACCACCAAGAGTTGAGGTTGACATGATAGCAACCATCAGAGTATGTAGGTATTGTCTATTAGTACAAATAAATAGAAATTATACTTTGTACTAGCTTCAATCCTTTGACAAACAATCCATTGCATCTTTATCTTATTTTAGTTTATTTTATCTTTGATCCTAAAAGTAGATGTAACTTAGATTTGTATTGTAGCCCTATACTACAACCAATGCTATATCCCTTTTCTATCTCCTTTGAATGATAGTGTGATAGTAGCATGTCTTTGAAGATGATCCAAAAGGATCATTAGACTTGATGTAGATCATTTTAACTATTATGGATTGGGTTGAATAGAATCCAAGAGTGGGATCCGCAACATGAGGAAGCTGAATCACATTTCAAACTTCTATAGATCATAACTTGATCATGTAGATATAGAGATCTACCTCTCATAGAATTTTAGCTTTTCAAATTTATTTCTAATAATCATGTATATTTTAGAAAAATTAGTTCTATTAAAACTATAAGAGGAATCTGACCTGAGTTACATAAGAACAAAACTTACTATTGTAATAGAGGCTATGTACCTTGATTTATATTCATCGATGAAAGAAAAAAGATGTAAACCTTACTTTCATAATTTTAAGAGACTCGAGTTAAGCAAGTTGAGGAAATTCTTTCTTCTCCTTAATTGGATCAAAAGGTCATGACACCTTCATCCTGCTGCTCTCTATCCTCCCTCTGATTATTTTCCAACTATCCAATATTGGTGGCATGATCATGCACACCAACCATCACCATCTGGTTTGTCATCACTCTCCTCTACTTTGTCCGAATGGAACTCCATGAGTGGATCTGGCAACATATCCAGATAGGAAAAAATTAGCACCAACAAATAGAAAGAAGAAGATGTTGACCCTAGATTGATTTTGATGATACCAAAAGTATTTGAGTATAGATTGTTAATTTACTAACATTGTTTGTGAGGATGTGTAGTTGTAAAATTCAAGAGCTCACAAACTTCAAGTGTTTTCATTCATCTAAAAGAAAAATCATCACTAAAGATTTTAGAGAAGATACTTTAGAGTGGATACATCTTTCAAGATGTTTTAATAAAGAATAAATCAAGACAAAAAGGCAAGTCTAACCTATAAAGTAAATTGGAGAAGAAAGGATCACAAACAGTATTTGGCATGCATGGCACACAAACTGGACTGACCCAGTCTGAGACTAAGCCAACCTAATCTCAATCAAAGCAAAAGATAGAAAGTACAGAAAGTCAGCTTTTCAAAATCTAGAGGACCAAGCCAATCTAGTTTTCAACTGAGCCAATCCAATGTCAACTGGGCCAACCTAGTTAGAAAAATAGTCGTCCCAGTCTCAGAAAATAGAAGATGATAGAAATGGGTATTTTGGGACCTCTGAGACTTAGACGATCTAGCTGAAAACTGAGCCAACCTAGTTTGGATAGAGTCAATCTAGTCAGAAACTGAGTCGACCTAGTGACTGTAATAGCTAGTTTTCAGTTTTATAGCTTTTTCACTCCACACGTCTTTCAATAGCTATTTTCAATCTTTCAATGGCTAAATCACTTCCAGAAGCCTTTCTAGCTAACTTGTAATGATGGAAAACCTCAGAAATACTTAAGAAAATATTTGGGACTAGAAAGAGAACTTTTGAACTTGCAAAGAGAGCTTCCAAGCAGATTTTTAGAGCATTCAAGTGTGTGAGCAATATTATGAAAAGGAAGAAGTGATTTTTAGATATACATTTTATTGTCATCCACAACGTCCTAGGCATCACCTATCTCTGATATATACCATATTGTAGACCCATGATATCGCTCGAACGCCAATCATCCTTGACATCACAAGCATCGATACCATGTTGCAGAAGTATCTAATCTTTAGCACGGACCTGAAGAAATCTATGACGTTCTCTATGGGTAGCAAACCATCGATCCTCCATCTAGATCTGTAATGGGGTGCCTCCTCCTTGGGCTTGAGAGAGACACCACCTTCTCTAGGTCTTCTTCAAGAATCCTGGGGCGGCAACTCTAGAGAGAAGAGAAGAAGAGAGAATTGAGGGAGAAAAGATCTATATTGATTCTACCGCTTTATGAAATTCTAATACAATCTATGTATTTATACATAGCCATTAGGTCTAATCAAAAACTCTTCTGGCTAATCCAATACATGAAAGCACTCATCGAGCCCATGTACACCCATGTCTCCCATGCTCTCATCACTTGGATCTAGACCCAACCCATACATGAGTTAGCCTCTCTTAAGACCTCTTGAACCAGGCCTTAAGATCCCTAGAATCAACCCAGACCCTAACCCAAAATAGACCCTCGCATAACACTATCCACGCATTAAGCTGGCTCAGTGCTGACCCTCGCATAACTCTACCCGTGTATTGAGCCGGCTCAGTCTCAGCATTGAGTCGGCTAAGTTCCACTGGGTCGGCTCAGTCTGAAATTAAGCTAGTCCAGTTCTATGCCATGCCAGCAATTCCAAACATTCAGTTCTCTATTTTGCCTATGCACTAAGACATAGCTAACCCAATTTTGGACTGAGCCGGCTAACCTGTAGAAAATCTTCCTTCTATAGTCTTGATTCTCCAACTTTGAATTCTTACTTTGTTTTATATTTCAGATTTTTGAAGCACCAACCAAGCCCCTAAAATCTCCAAAGCCAACACCCTAACTCCTCTCGTGGCCTTCCAAGGCTTGGGAACATCACAAATCCTCACAATCTCCAGCTTGGTATCCCAAGCCTTGGCAAATCCCTCAGCAATGTCCTCCTGCACAATCCTGTTATTCCTGTGCACTCGACAGCATCTGTGCAAACATCACCTCTATCAATCCTCTTCAGTTGTTGTGCACCTTTGAGACCTTTGAAATGACCACCTCCACCACTGAAGATATGTGCTTGCTTCTTGGCACCATTTTGGATTATAGGATTTCTTCTGCTTAGCAGCTGCATCACTTTTTCTGAACTTTTCTGAAGAACCTATAGCATTCCTACACCAGCACATGCTGTACCACCTGACACGATCTCCTCAAATCTATACTTGCTATCTGTACACGCCGCTCCATCTAGAACTGTGCATCACCAATTCTCTGAACTCTTGTCAAATTTTTTCTCCACTTATGAAGCCACCACTACGGAGCTCCACCTATATCCAAAGTCCAACTGATACTATAGAAGTCGACTCTATCACCAAGTTTCTCGAGGTCAACCACTCAACACTGCTCTGCTAAGCCTGCCACTGTACCTCAAACACCATCACTGACTCTTCGAATCCTCCATGCTCCACGGCCCTCTTCGAATCCATCTTGGATACCTCCGCAACCCACGGGCACCTCCAAAACCCAAGAGCTCATCCAACTCTTCTAAAACTAGCGACTGAACCTTAAAAAATTCCATCCTAATCCTTCTCTTCTGCCCCTGCATCAGCCATCACTTCAGTTATGTCCGAAGAACCATCCTCCACCTGAACCGCGACTCTTCCTGATGCTCCTATGGAAGAAATTTGATCCATGATACTCTCGACTGTCTAAGAGCTCCTGGTGCTCCCTAAGACCTTCTGGCTCTCTCTGAGATATGCATCTAGTCTCATTGAGATGCCTCCGACACCATCTACTGAGATATCTCCCTCGACTGCTGCACCACCGAGCCTCTCTCAGCCCCATGCCTCTAGGGTAGTGCTCCTGCAGCACTCCAGTGCTTCCTAGCTCATCTCTGCGCCACTCTACAGCCATTCAATCCTAACCTGCTAGACCTCCATGGATCATCCATCTCCATCACTCCTAAGACTTCACAAATCCATGCTTTGGTTAAGCTGTTGAATACATCTCCGACTACTTCCTCTCCTTTCTAACACTAAAGGATGTATAGTCACTTCTTCAGCCTTCCTTTGACCATTATCCTTAGGAAACCTTTCTTCAATAGCCTCATACTGCCCATCTTCCTAGGGAACCCTGATGCTCTCTACTAAGATACCTTTCTTAGCTGCTGCATCGCCAAGCCTCTCTCAGTCCCGCATCTTCAGAGAAATACTACTGCAGCACTTCAACGCTTCCTACCTATCACATAACCGTCATACACCCCAATCATTCTACCAAGATCAATCAGCAAATCATGCACCAAATTCTTTCATCCCAAAAAAAAAATTTTCGTTAATCCTCTCAGCCTCCACCTTCAATCCACTGCTTCCGATTGGCCAAACCACAGCAACAACAAGGTAGATTTGAGACATACCATGAAATTCTTATGCAAATTTTTTATTTCACCTTGTATGACTTCTTCTCTTCCATGAATCATTAGGCTTTGAAATCAGGCTCTGATACCATATTATCATCCACAACGTTTCGTGCATCACCTATCTCTGATACCATATTGTAGACCCATGATATCGCTCAAACATCAATCATCCTTGACATCACAAGCATCAATACCATATTATGGAAGCACCTGATCTTTAGCATGGATTTGAAGAAATCTGTGACATTCTCTATAGGCAGCAAACCACCGATCCTCCATCTGGATCTATGATGGGGCACCTCCCTCCTTAGGCTTGAGGGAGATGCCCTCTTCTTTAGGGCTTCTTCAAGAACCTTGGAGCAGTAACTCTAAACAGAAAAGAAGAAGAGAGAATTGAAGAAGAAAAGATCTGTATTGATTCCACTGCTTTATGAAATCCTAATACAACCTATATATTTATACATAGCCATTAGGTCCGACCAAAAATTTTTCTAGCTAACCCAATACATGAAAGCACTCACCGAGCCAGTGTACACCCATGTCTCCCATGCTCTCATCTCCTGGATTTAGATCCGATCCATACATGAGTTAGCCTCCTTAAGACCTCTTGAACCAGGCCTAAGACCCCTAGGATCAACCTAGATCCTAGCCCAAAATAGATCCTTGCATAACTCTGCCCGTGCACTGAGTCGGCTCAGTCTCAGCACTGAGCCGGCTAAGTTCCACTAGGTCAACTCAGTCTAAAATTGAGCCGACCTAGTTTTGTACCATGCCAGTAGTTTCGAACGTACAGCTCTCTATTTTGCCTATGCACTGAGACTTAGCCAACCCAGTTTTGGACTGAGTCGACTAACCTACAGAAAATCTCTCTTCTGCAGTCTTAATTCTTCGACTTTGATTCTTTATTTCACCTTGTATCCCAGATTTTTGAAGCACCAACCAAGCCCCTAGAATCTTTAAAGCCAACACCCTGACTTCTTTCGTGGCCTTTCAAGGCTTGGGAACATCATAAATCCTCACACATTTATCCTTCCAACATTCTCAATCTGAAAGAAGTTAGGCCATTACTATCGAAGATCATTTCTTACTTTCCTCAAGCATTCAAAGAGAAAAAATCAAGTCTATAAGCAAAGCAGCTCAGAATTTCTTCTCTTAAGCTTCATAGAGTTTGTTTTAATTTTTGTACTCTTCTTTTTATTTTAAGTTTCTTGGGATGAAAAACTTGGGTTAGTCAAAGCCTAGAGTTGGATGTTGTACGGTTTGATTGGTGAGCCAAAGTTAAAACCAATCAGAATTGATTGTTAGCCTGAAAAAATAATTATTATATGATTATAGTTGGTGAAATAATATCAAAATCAACTGGATTGAATTATAAATTTAAGTAAAACAATCAGATTGTAATCAAGCCTAGTGATTATAGTTGAATTCCTAAGTGGTTTACTTAGAAAGTTGACGTAGGTGCTAAGTTTGATGCCGAACCATTATAAAATTATTATATTTATGATTGTGTATTATTGTTCTATTACTTTCATTTACTGCATATTACATTGCTTATTTTATTTAGGTACATAACTAGTTTAATTTGCTCATATCTTAAGTTAAATTTTTAAATATCTAATTCACCTTTCCTTTTGAAAATTCATACTTGGGCAACAAGTGGTATCAGAATGGATGCTCTAATATTAGTTATTGATTAAACTATCAAAGAGCTAAAGATTAAATGGCAACCTCAATTGAAACTCCATTGGTTAAGGGACGATCAACTAATAGACCCCCACTATTCAATGAGACTAACTATACCTATTGAAAAGTACGAATGAGAATATTCATCCAAGTATAAGATTATGATATGTGAAATATCATAATGTTAGGCCCTCACATAGTTACAATCATGATTGATAGACTGTCCATCCCAAAACCTAAAAAAGATTGAGATGAACATGATAAGAAGAAAGCTCAACTTAATGCCAAAGCAATGAATATTTTATATTATGCTTTGGATGTTAATAAGTTCAATAGAATATTAACATATTCATCCACTAAAAAAATTTGAAATAGACTTGAAGTCATCCATGAGGATACTAATCAAGTCAAAGAATCAAAGATAAATATGTTAGTACATAAGTATGAGTTATTTAAAATAAAACCACATGAAACCATCACTGAAATATTTACTAGATTTATTGATATTCTAAATGGTTTGAAAAATCTTGGAAGAGATTATACTAATAGCGATGTTATGTGCAAAATCCATAAATCTTTACCAAAGAATTGGAAGTCAAAGGTGACAGCCATTCAAGAGATGAAAGACTTAAATACTCTTATATTGGAGGAGTTAATTGGGTCACTTATGACCCATGAGCTGAACATGAACCAAGAAAAGAAAAGAAAGTGAAGAAAAAGAAGAGTATAGCACTCAAAGCTGCTACTATGTATGAAAAGAAAAGCAACTCCAAAAAAGACTCAAAGGATGATGAAGAAATGGTATTAATTACTAGAAGGTTCAAGAAATTTATGAAAAGAAGGAAGAAGTTTGAACTAAGAAGAAAAAATTTCAGCAAGGGCAAAGGTAGCAAAGAAAGAGAAAGAGAAAGAGAAAAAGAGAAGGATCAAATCATTTGTTATGAGTGTAAAAAGCTCGGACATTTTTTAATGGACTATCCATTGTTGAAGAAGAGCTCAAAGAAATTAAGGAAGAAAGTATTAAAAGCAACATGGAACAATGATAAAAACTCATCTTCAAGTGAAGAAGAATATTTAAGAGAAGAAAAATCTAATCTTTGTCTTATGGCATTGGAAGATGAGGTAAACCAAGATGACTCAATTTCTAAATTTATATTTAAGGAATTGTATGAAGCTTTTAATGACTTACTTTGTCATTTTAAAAAGCCATCTCATAAGAATAAAAAACTAAAAAAAGAGAATCAATCCTTAAGTAAAGATAAAGCTCAAATAGAGGAAGATATGAAGAATTTACAAACTAATCTAGATGAATCAAATGAAAAGAATATATCTTTATAAGATGAAGTGATAAGATTAAGATCCATAGTAGATAGATATATGCTAAGCTCTAAAAATCTATAAATAATAATTAAAAATTAAAAGATGATCTTTGATAAAGCTAGTATAGGGTATGATCCATCAAGAAAGCAAAAATCATTAAAAAAGTATATGCAAAATCTCAAAATTATGGTAGAAGGATTATATGTTACAAATATAATAAAATTGGACATAAATCTATCGAATGCAAAATCTTTAATTCAAGAAAATTAAAAGTAAAATAAATTTGAATTTCAAAAAAAATCATTTGTGCTAACCCAAAAGGACCCAAGTTAGCTTGGGTATCTAAGTTTACTTGATTGTTTGTGTAGGTATGCTTGGCATCCATAAGAGCTAAAAGAAGGTGGTATCTTGATAGTGGATGCTCGAGACACATGATGGAAGATAAATCATAATTTATCTTTTTTGAAGCTAAAGATAGAGATATTATGACATTTGGAGACAACGGTAAAGAAAAAATCATTAATCTCGGTAATATCTTGGTAACACCATTCACTAGTATAGAAAATATTTTATATGTTGAAGGATTAGTGTATAACTTGCTTAGCATAAGCCAACTTTATGATAAAGACTTTAATGTTTCATTCAAATCATCTCATTGCATTGTAACTAGCTCTTTAGATGAAAGCATTAAATTCATAGAAAAAAGACTTGAAAATGTTTACATTGTTGATCTTGATGAAGTTAAAAATGAAAATATTGAGTCTCTTATTGCTATGAATGCTAAACTAAATGAATCAAGTTGGATTTAGCATAATAGATTAGGTCATGTAAGTATGGATTCACTAGCAAGATTAATTAAACTTAATTTAGTAAAGAGATTACCTAAATTAAATTTTAAAAAAGATAAAATTTGCAAAGCATGCAAACTTAGTAAATAAATGAAATCTTCTTTCAAATTCAAAAATATTATCTCAACTACTAGGCCTCTAGAATTACTCCATATGGATTTATTTGAACCTATTTCAACTACTAGTCTTGGAGGAAAACGATATGGCTTTGTTATAATAGATAATTTTTCAAAATATACATGGATTTTGTTTTTATTACATAAAGATAATACTTTTGATATATTTGTTGATCCATTTAACAAAATAACAAGAAAAAAGAATGCAATATTTTATATATAAGAAGTGATTATGGCATGAAATTTGAAAATCATAAATTCAAAATTTTTATTCTAAAAATAAAATTAATCATAATTTTTTAGCACCTAAGACATCTCAATAAAATGAGATGGTAGAAAGAAAGAATAGAACATTGATTGAAATGACATGAACCATGCTTTGTAAAAGCAACCTTCTAAAATATTTTTAGATGGAAGCTATTAACACTGCATGCTATGTGCTAAATAGAGCTCTAATTAGACCAATCTTAAAGCAAACTTCATATAAACTTTATAAAGAAAGAAATCAAATATTTCATATGAACTCAACTTAGCCTTCAATCTTTGAGAAAATCGACACCCGACTCACTACTATTCTAATCAATAGGAAGATCAATTTTAATTTTTATTTGATGCTCTAACGATAAGTAGTCAAATTTTTAGCAGAAATTATAGTACGGTTGCTTCAATAAAAAAATTAAATTAAATATTTTAAAAAAATAAAATAAAAAATCAAAAAAATTAATTTTTATTTATTACTTTATATGCTTTATTGCCTTATTTATTTTACTACTTTATTTTATTATTTTATTTATTTTATTACTTTATTTTATTACCTTATTTGTTTTACTTATTTATTTTACTGCTTTAAATTTTTATTTTATTATTTATTATCTTTTTATTTTTTCTTTTCATTCTTATTTATGCTTTCTTTAAATTTTTGCTTTATATTATTTTTCATATATGGCTTATTTATTACTTTCTAGCTAAATTACCTTAATTGCATAGTTAAGTAAGTATCTTATTTTATATAATTTACTTATTACTTTTTATAGACTAGTAATTTATTACTTTTTAAGACTTAATCACTTGAATTTATTTTTTTATAAAACTAAATATAATAAAAAATTTAAAATATATCCTTGGTCTTAAATCAAAAGGGGATATGGCGAAATTGGTAGACGCTACGGACTTGATTGGATTTATAAAAAGATAAAACCATAAATCCTAAAAAACCAACCAACATCTCATAATACTTAACTAATTTAACATAACCAAAAACATCACATAAAATTAATTTTTTAACATATTTGAACATCTTATTTTATTTGCATTGCATATCCATAATATACTTCAAAGGCACTACCCATTAAACAAGATAAGATGGAGATTTGATCATCCTTGCTTAGCCCAGAAACCACCATCCTTCATATTGCATTGACCTAAGCCTTTTAACTTAAAATCAATTAGACATTGGCCCCTAAGGATAATCGAGCTCATTAGGATAAGAAATTTTAAGAGTTAGATTAGATAAGGGTTAGTCAATTCAACTGGTGTCTAGGCAAGTGGTTTAGGGATTGCATCTCGAAGGAAGGTGGTTACTTAATTGATTCCATTAGCTTACTTGGCCAAGATAATTAGTGTCTAAGAAAAGCAACGAGGAAACTTCCACCGACCTTATACTTACTTGGCTAGTTGAGTGATTGATTCTTTATCTAAAATGCTTGAAGGTGATCTTGGCAGTTAGGAGCTATCTAGATCTAGGTTAATCCTGGGATAGAGAGTCCTTGCTTGTTTAACTTGTTTACCATTATAATTTAAACCTAATTAAAGCACCTTTCTCTTTCATCTCTAGCTCTAGGATCCTCTAGGCTCTCATCTTTAGAATTCTCTCTTCTCATCTCTTATTTTTAAAAAATAAAATATAATAAAGAATAATTAAAAGAGGATTGCTTTGATCTAGAATCCTTAATTGAACATATTTGAAGAATCAGAACAATTTGAGATGGATCTCGAGAGTAGAGTGGATGAGTTATCCCATAAATTAGATCATCTAATAGCCAATGAAAACTCTTCCTATCCATCTCTTCTTCCTGCATAATAAGTTTGTGCAATCTATTCGAGCCCCACCCACTTTGGAAGAAGATACCCAAACCAATTTTCTAAATATATGTATAAGCAAGTTTATCAAGATTAAATCCAAATAGCCTATAGACCAGGAAATAATCAATACTTTAACACTTACAATCCAAGCTGTGGGGCTCAACCAAATTTTTCATGGCAATCACAACCAGTGGTTACCCCGGTGCCACAAGACCCACTTTCATGGATGCACCTTGTAATATGCCCTACACATATTATGAATCTTCTCCAAATAACAATAAGTCAACTTCTGAGGAGAGAATTCAGCAAGCAGTAAATGAATTAGAATTTATCAATCAACCATTGAATAATCTAGAGGAATAAAGGCTTAATTCTTTAGAAAATTGCCTAGAAATCATGATAAAGTCACAAAACAATCTTATGCAAACTTTTAAAGAACTAGAGAAGTGAGGGCTTACATTCAATCAGTATAAGAAAAGAGAGTTGTCCAATCAACCTGAGAGTGACCCTGAGGGACCATACATGGCTAAAAATTTTAATGTTCCTATAAGTTTTCCTGAACAATTTGAGATAACTCTTGTAAATAATATGGTCATAGAACACCCTCGCACAACTAAAAAGACCCTGCTAGACCGTATTAATGAGGCAAAAATATATAGAGAACCATTTACATCATCATCTTCTTTATCTATGGTCAGAAAACAACCTCATAAAACTAAAAAGATCCTCTTAGATCATATAATTAAGGAAAGAACATATAAGAAAGAATTAGAATGGTGAAAAAAACTAACTCCATCACCTTACTCATGAATCCGTTCCTAAGTACCTTAGAATCATCCAATCCTTTTAACGAGGATGGACCTACTAATGAGATGATGGAATCAATAGAAACTTGCCAAGAACTATAGATAAATAACATACTAGAGAAAGCTATGCCCATAATTCTTTTCTAGAATCTATTAAATTCCTGTATGGCTCCTTATGAGGTGAACGATTTTGATGACGATGGGTATAATATAGAAATTAATGATCAAGTAGAAACATCCTATCCTAAAATCACCCCAATATGGATTGAAAAACTTAAGCTACCACCTAGCCCACCAATAACTCTCTTGTTAAAACAACCAGCTGATCTAGAGTTGAAGCTACTTTTTGATATACCAACAGACACACTACCAGTAATACCTACCCAAGAAGATCAACTTATGGATATTTTAAAAGCACATAAAAAAGCTATCAAATGGGATATTGCTAATATGAGGGATAATGATTTTAAGACTAATTTTTCTATATTCTACACTATTTTTGAGGATGGCCTCTAAAATTTATCTATAATATTAAAATAATGTATGGAGGTAGGTTTAAAATTAATTTGGAAAAGTGCCCTACTTTAAATCAAGAAGAATTGATGCTTAGTTATATCAAACCTAAGAAAGAGAGTGGGGTAGATCATATTATAGTTGAAGAAATTCAAATACTACCACCCCTAATCTCAACCCAATAAATATAATCTCTTCCTGATTATAAAACTATAACAATCTTAAATTCTAGTATAACATGCTTGCTCCATATACTTTATTGATCAGGACTAAACTTAATCATCATAAAGCATTTCATGAATGTTTTTCTGTCATAATGATAAGGCCTCCTGATTGACCTTATTTTTTTGAAACTCTGAAGGATGCACTAAAATTAATTTTATCTAAAATTCCTTCATAGGGTTTGGCTGAAGACATTAAACTTAGCACTTATTGGAAGACAACCCAGTTTTTAGCTTTTTGCATTCGAATTTGCTTTTTCTTTTTAGTTTATCTTTCTTCAAGATTAAGTTGGGGAGGAGAATTACAGACCCATGCTAGATAGAAGAACAAATAATCTCAAGCCGAGATCAAAACCATACTAAACCAAGTGAATGCTTTTCTTTTTTTTTTCTTGTCATTTATCATACTTTATTATTTTCTTTCCTCCATTGAGGACAATAAAAATTAAGTTGGAGGAAAGGATAAATAAAAAAATTTTAAAGTCCTTAGGTATGGTAATAATTAGTCTTATGTACTTGATTGCATGCCGATTTAAAATCTTTTAGGCATTTTAATTGATGATTGATTAATGGTCTACAGAATTTTTAAAATACTAAGGATCCAATTTTTAAAAAAATCTAGTAAATGGTCAGGTCTAAAATAGATAAATTTTTGAGTGATTCTAAAATCTTCTTCCAATCTATATTTGATAAAGAATCTACTTTATATGGGTATGAGTGAAAAAATAATGAAAAAAAATTTAAAAAAAATTTTAAAAAAATAATATATTAAAAAAATATATAAAAAATAAGTTCTAAACATTAATCTTTCATCAAGTAATCAGGTTCCATTACCTAAATAAGTAATATTATTCGCATAAAAAAGTAAGCAATATGAAGCAACTTATTATACAGTTAGTTTTAATCTGTAGCTTATTTGATTTGAGTTCGTAAGCTCGAGGAATGTTCTACACCTAGTATTCTAAAACCAACTGATTTGGGAGTCATTGATTCAAAGCTCGCAACAAGGATTAGATAGAAAGCTTAAGAGGTTAAAATATTGCACTAGCTGTAAAAAAAAAAAAATCTTAGTTCATACTAAAGATAGAGGATTTAAAGAATAAAGATGGAAAATTGATCAAAGAAAAGCTCTAATATTTTATGTTCTTTACTAACTACTACTTGGGATAGAATTAATAATCCGATGAAGTGTTTCTTAAATCTATGAATAGGTATCAACTAACTTTACGATGATCTGAAGAAACTTTCATAACTTATCGAGTTAGTATACATACTTTTAATTTTTTTCGTTTTACTCAAGGATGAATAAAACTCAAGTTGGAGGATATGATAATTATCATAATTTAATAAATAAAAATATTAAAATATATCTATTTAATATTTATTTAAAATAAATTAATATTTTTATTGGTTTATTATAAAAAAGAAGTCTATCAATGTGAAAAGCTCGATTTATGGGTTCCAACGTAATAAATTTTACTTAAATCAAAGCTAAAACAAAAAAGTTATAAAGTCCAAAAGTTTAAAATAAAAGAAAAATAAAAAATAGATCGGTGCACGGTGGACCGACCAGCTGGTCCATGGAATAGGTATAGACCGACCAGCTCAGTAGGTGTAGCTAATCAGAGCATGCCACATAGTGAACCTAGACTGCTAAGAGGTCTATGCAATTTTCATCACGGCATATAGAGGCAGATTGGTCATTTCATCGGGCCAGGCATGCGGGATTGGTTCAAATCTATGCTGTGCTCGATCCACAGTGGTCCACGAGCATAGTAAAAGCATGATCTAATGATTGAGAGCGATCTCGATTCAGATTCAATGGCTATGATTCGAGCGTTGATGGATGGCTGCAATTTGGGCGCTGACGAACAGTTGAGAAGGTAGCCGGTGGTCATCCAATGGCTGACATTATTTTTCAATTTGAACAAGATTTTCCAATCTTCTTGAGTGTGATCCAACAGCTGATATTGTTCCAAATTAAGATCCTATGGCTGAAAATCAATCCAGAGCTGATTTTGGTGGTTTTTAAAAGGATTTTGGGGCGTTTGATCAAGATCCAACAGTCAGAACTATTTTAAGTGATTAAATTTGATCCAGACTCCGATTTGAGCTCGACAAGAATCCAAAAACTTTTGATTTTCTCCTCTATTTAATGACCTGATATGCCAGAGAGTATGAGAGACCCCTCTTAAGGAGAAATAGGCCCTCCAATCTCTCTTTTCTCTCCCTTCTCTTCTTCTCTCCTTCTTCTTTCTTTTTTTCTTTCTTTTTTTTTTCTTTTTCTTTATTCTGGGATATTCAAAGATGCCTAAGGCTAGAGGATTGTTTATCATGTCAAGTTAGAGGTCTTATATCCAGGAGAGTAAGAAAAGTCTTTCAAACATGAGAGTTTGTAATTTGAATCTTGACTTTCTTTTTATTAGGCAATAAAATTTTTTCATCTTTTATATGCCTTTCTTATTTTATGCTTTATTATCCTTATAATTTATAGCTAAAGAGATAGATCATGATCATGAAAAGATACGATCTGTACTCAAGTTAGAATAAATTATAAGACTTATATTTTAATATTTAATTTTTTATAATTTATGCCTAAAAAGATAGATTGTGATCATAGATAGATATGGTTTATGCTCAAATTAGGATGAATTATAAAAATTAAATATGAATATATTTATATTCTTTTATTGTATTATCTAAATAGTCTATGTCTGTGAGATAGGTCATGATCATATTAGATATGATTTATACTCGGTAGAATAGATTATGTTAGAATTGGATCAAGATAACATACATCTTATAAGATTGCATGTTGACAATAAAAGAATTGCATGAATCAATTATAGATTTAAATATTGAAAGATGAAAATAAAATTCTAGATAATTTTTCTTCTTTAATTAATTCTAAAAACTCTAATTAATTAAGTATTTGCTTTTTTTTACTTTAATTTGCTAAAATCTTAATTAATTCTCTTTAACCTACTTTTTTAAATTTTTACTTAATAAATTAATTTAATTTTTTTTTAAATTGGACACAACCTAGCCTTCAATCCTCAATAAAATTGACACTCAACTCACTAATGTTCTAATCAATAGAAAGATCGATTTTAATTTTTATTTGATGCTCTAAGCCAATGCCCACATCATGGGATAGAAACTTGGAAGTTGTGTCAAATAATTTATGAAGGTCTAGAACCAAATTCAAGAATCATGCTAGAGTCAATGTGCTAGGACCAATTCATGTATAAAGAAGCTAATGAGGCCTGACAATTTTTAAAAAATCTAGCAGAAAAAAATTTGCAATGGAAGGTAACTAGGGAACCTACGCCAATAAGAGGTGGTATACATCAAGTTACATCAATCCTAGCTTTAGAAGCCAAAATTGCCTCGTTGCAATAGAAATTTGAGGTCTTAGAATTAAAGAGATCAGTCAATGTAAATCAAGTATCTGCATCTATATGTAATGGATGTAGTGCACCAAACCATGTCATAGAAGAATGTCCCCTCCTGATGAACCAAACTAATAATGATTATGCACAGGTGAATGCAGCATACCAAAGATCAAATAATAACCCCTATGCATCTACTTATAATCTAGGATGGAGAAATCATCCCAATTTTTTATGGTCACAAGGTTTGAATGTAGATGGTCCTAGCATCAACCAGTCAAATCCAAAGCCTAACCCTATGCTAAACAATCCACCAGGCTTTAATAATAATGAAAAGAAATTAGATTCTCTTGAAAAATGCCTAGAAATTTTAATAAAATCATCTAATAATAACTCATCTACCCTTCATAAATTCATGCAAAACATGGATCAACTTATAAACTCTAATTTACAAGCCATAAATTCAAACTCCCAAGCTATTGCCCATTTAGAAATACAGTTGAGTCAGTTTGCTTCAGCTCTTAGCAAAAGAGAAAAGCATAAATTACCAAGCCAACCTAAATCTAACCCTAGAACCCAAAACAACTAGAGACCACAACAAGGACCCCAAATCAACCAATTAAATGCCATTCATATATTAAGATCTAGGAGACAAAGAGATAAGTTGGTGGGCACACCTGAATTAGAGGAAGACATAGAAGAACCACTACCTAAACTAAGTTCTGATCTGAGCCAATCCAAGAAACCTAAAACATCTGAATCTGATAAAAGCTTAGTGCACCAGCTGAGCCCATACCTAAATCCGATAGACCAACTACTAATATCATAGTTCCATTCCCAAATAGACTGAAGTCCAACCGAAACTCAGCCAAATTTGACAAAATTTTAGAGGTCTTCAAGTAGGTAAAAGTGAACATCCCTCTACTAAATATGATCCAGCAGGTTCCAATCTATGCTGAATTCCTTAAGGACCTATGTACCAAAATGAAGACCACTAATGTGCCTAAAAGATCCTTCCTGGCATCAAGTGTAAGTTCTTATCTATCAAATCATATGCTAGTTAAATATAAAGACCCAGGATCATCCACTATTTCATGAACTGTAGGAGAGACCCACATTGATAAGGCTCTCTTAGACTTAGGGGCAAGTGTTAACATTCTACCATATTCAGTATATAAGCAACTAGGATTAGGAGAACTAAAGCCCATAGAAATGACTTTATAATTAGCGGATTGATCCTTAAAAGTTCCAAAGGATATAGTAGAGGATGTATTGATTAAGGTTAGTGATTTTATCTATCCTATAGACTTTATCATCCTGAAAACTGAACCTATCATAAATCTGAAGGATCACATCTCAATTATATTAGGTAGACCATTTTTAGTCACAACCAATGCACAAATCAATTACCGAAATGGATTGATGAAACCTACCTTTGGCAACATATCTATAGAGTTGAATATTTTTCATTTGAATAAAACTAAAGAGACAAGTGATGTGAACTGGATTCAAGAAAATACCTACGAGCCCATTGACTTGAGTGATGAGAAGTTTGATCATGTCTAATGCACCAAGAAGATGAAGAGTTCAATGAACTCTCATCAATTGATAATTATAGATGGAGTTGAGATGGGAGCCTCCAATCAAACCACTTAAGATAACGATTAAACCACCACCCAAACCATCTTTGGAGGAAGCACCCAAATTAGAATTCAAATCTCTTCCTTAGCACTCAAATATGCCTATCTAAGTCCATCAAAAATACTACCGATAATCATTTCAGTAGACTTAGACCCTATACAAGAGGAAGAATTATTGACCATCCTTAAAGAAAATAAAGAAGCATTTAGATGGACTATGGCAGATTTAAAAAGGATTAGCCCCTTAATTGTTCAACATAGAATTCATCTACTAGAGAAAGTTAAACCAAAAGGAGATCCCCAAAGGAGACTCAACCTAGCTATGAAAGAAGTTGTAAAAAATGAAATAATAAATCTCCTTGACAATGGAATAATATATCCAATTTCAAATAGCTCTTGGGTGAGCCCAGTACAAGTAGTACCCAAGAAGTCAGGAGTTACTGTAGTACAAAATGATAACAATAAGCTGATACCAACCAGAATTCAAACTAGATGGAGGGTCTGTATTGACTATAGAAAATTAAATGCAGTCACTCAAAAAGATTACTTTTTTTTGCCCTTTATAGATCAAATATTAGAATGATTGGAAAGGCATGATTTTTATTATTTTCTAGATGGATACTCTAGTTACAATCAAATACCTATAGCTCCAGAAGATCAAAAGAAGATAACATTTATCTGTCCATTTGGAATCTTTACCTATAGATGCATGCCTTTTAGATTATGTAATGCCCCATCTACATTCCAAAGGTGCATGATTAGTATCTTCTCAGATATGGTAGAACGATTTTTAGAAATCTTCATGGATGATTTTTTTCATCTTTGGATTTACCTTCTCTAAATATCTACATCATCTTTGATTTTAGAACGATGTAAGGAGAAACATCTAGTTTTAAACTGAAAAAAATGTCAATTCATGGTTAGAGAGAATATAGTCCTCGGTCATGTGATTTCAAAAAGGGGCATAGAAGTGGATAAAGCCAAGGTAGATTTGATTGAAAATCTTTCACCACCAAAATCAGTAAAAGAAATTCGCTCTTTCCTCAGACATGCTAGTTTTTATAGATAATTTATCAAAAACTCTAGCAAAGTGGCTCGACCATTAACTAGCTTGTTAACTAAAGATGTCAAATTTGAATTCACACCTGAATGTCTCGAATTCTTTGAATATTTAAAGAAGGAATTGACCTTGGCCCCAATTATTCATTCACTGGTTTGGACTCAACCTTTTGAGCTCATGTGCGATGCATCAAATCATGCCATAGAAGCTATTCTAGGTCAAAGAATTGATAAGTTACCATGAGTGATCTATTATGCTAGTAGAACCTTAAATGATGCATAGCTAAATTATTCAACTACTAAGAAGAAATTTTTAGCTGTAGTATTTACTTTAGAGAAATTTAGATACTACTTAGTAGGTTCTCAAGAGATTATCTACATAGATCATTCCACCATTAGACACCTTCTTCAAAAAAAGGATGCTAAGGCACGCTTAATCAGATGGATCCTTCTTTTGCAAGAATTTGATTTAGAGATAAAAGATAGAAAAGGTACCAAAAATATAGTGGTAGATCATCTATCTCAATTAGCAATTGCACCAACTGAGGAACTATCTATTAATGAGTCATTTCTTGATGAACAACTTATGTCGGTAACCACTGAGTCATGGTACACTGATATAGTAAATTATTTGATATCGATAAGATTCTCATGCACTGGACGACTTAGGATAAGAACAAATTTTACTCCTAAGTAAAATATTTTATTTGGGATGATCCATATTTATTCAAACAATATCCTAACCAAATTATAAGGAGATATATCCCAGATGAAGAAGTTAGGAGCATTTTGTCCTTTTGCCATGACCAAGCTTGTGGTGGTCATTTCAGTGCCAATAAGATAGTGGCAAAAGTGCTCCAATATTAATTCTATTGGTCTAACCTATTTAAAGACACCCATGAATATTACAAAAGTTGTGCTAGGTGTTAACAAATAAGACAAATTACCAAAAAAGATATGATGCCTATGAATTCCATTTTAATTGTAGAAATCTTTGATGTATGGGGAATAGATTTCATGGGACCATTTCCAAAATCTTTTGAGAATGAGTATATCTTAGTAGCCGTAGACTATGTATCTAAGTGGATAGAGGTGCAATATCGTGCAAAACCAATGATAGTAGGATTGTTATAAAATTTCTTAAGGAAAACATCCCATCTCGATTTGGTACCTCTAAAACCATCATTAGTGATCATGGAACATATTTTTACAATTGGCCTTTTGCATCACTAATGAAGAAATATAACATTACCCACAAGCTGGCCACACCTTATCACCCATAGACGAGTGGGCAAATTGAAGTGTCTAATCGCCAAATCAAGCTAATCTTAGAAAAGACAGTAAATACAAATAGAAAAGACTAGTTTTTGAAGCTCATAGATGCACTTTGGGCATATCATATAGCTTTCAAGACCAACTTAGGAATGTCTCCATATAGGTTGATTTTTAGAAAAGCATGTTACTTGCCGGTAGAACTAGACATAGGGCGATATGGGCAATTAAATAATTAAACATGGACTTAGATGCAATCGGAGGCCTAAGAAAATTATAGATTAATGAACTAGAGGAAATAAGAAATGAAGCCTATGAAAACTCAAAAATTTATAAGAACTAAAGCTTTTCATGATCAGGTAATTAATAAAAAATCTTTTATACTTGGACAAAAAGTTCTTTTATATAATTCTAGGCTACACCTATTTTTAAAAAAATTAAGATCTAGATGGACTGGACCATATATTGTTAAGGAAGTCTTCTCACATGAGGTCATAGAAATAGAAAATCTAAGTAATGGTGTTACTTTTAAAGTTAATGGACAATGACTAAAATCATTCTTGGAACTGTCAACTGAACCTAATGAAGAAGTCATGGTTCTCTATAAACCCATATACTTTGTCATGGTTCTCTATAAATATATATATACTTTGATTAATTTTTGAAAAAATCTGGCTGAAGATGTTAAACTTAGCACTTATTGGGAGGCAACCCAGCTTTTTGCATTTAAATTTTTTTTTCTTTTTAGTTTATCTTTATTTTAGAATTAAATTGAGAGGAGAATGACAAACTCATTGAACGAAGAACAAATAAAGCCCAAGCCAAGATCAGAACCATACAGAGCCAGGTGAACTCTTTCCTTATTACTTTTATATCATTTATCATACTCTTTTTTTTTCTCTATTGAAGATAATGAAAATAAAGTTGGGGGAATAGGATAAATAAAAATTTTTAAGTCCTCAAGTATGATAATAATTAGTCTTATGTACTTGATTTTGTCTCGATTTAAAATTTCTTAGGCATTTTAATTGATGATTGATTAATGATCTAGAGAATTTTTGAAATACTAAGGATCAAATTATTAAAAAAATCTAATAAATGATCAAATTTAGAATAAAATAAATTTATGAGTTATTCTAAAACCTTCTTTCAGCCTATATTCAATAAAAAATCTACTTTATGTAGGTATGAGTGAAAAAAATAATATATATAATATAAAAAAAAATAAAAAATAAAAAGCAAGTTCTAAATATTGATCTTCCATCGAGTAACTAGGAATGTTATATAGTTAGTTTTAACTTACATTTTATAAGATTGCATATTGATAAAAACTAAGGGATGAAATAAAAAGATTGCATGTTGATAATAAAAAGATTGTATGAATCAATTATAGATTTGAATATCGAAAGATGAAATTGAAATCCTAGATATTTTTTTTAATTAATTTTAAAAATTTTAATTAATTAAGTATTTACTTTTTTTACTTTAATTTGCTAAAATCTTAATTAATTCTCTTTAACCTACTTTTTTAAATTTTTACTTAATAAATTAATTTAATTTTTTTAAAATTAAACATAATTTAGCCTTCAATCTTTGAGAAAATCGATACCAACTCACCACTATTCTAATCAGAAGAAAAATTAATTTTAATTTTTATTTGATGCTCTGACGACAAGCAGCCAAATTTTTGGAAATACTCACCACTATACTACAATCGGAGGCCTAAGAAAATTATAGATTAATGAACTAAAGGAAATAAGAAATGAAGCCTATGAAAGCTCGAAAATTTATAAAGAAAGAACTAAAGCTTTTTCGATCAGATAATTAATAAAAAATCTTTTATACCTGAATAATTTTTTATATATATAATTCTAGGCTACACCTATTTTTAAGAAAATAAGATCTAGATGGATTGGACCATATATTGTTAAGAAAGTCTTTTCACATGGGGCCATAGAAATAAAAAATCCAAATAATGGTGTTACTTTTAAAGTTAACGGACAATGATTAAAACCATTCTTGGAACTGCCAACTAAACCTAATGAAGAAATCATGGTTCTCTATGAATCTATATACTCTGATTAATTTTTAAAAAAGTCTGGTTGAAGACGTTAAACTTAGCGCTTACTGGAAGGCAATCCAGCTTTTTGCATTTGAATTTTTTTTCTTTTTAGTTTACTTTTTTTTTAGGATTAAATTGGGAGGAGAATTTTGTTGCCTAAGTAAGCAATGTTATTCACATAAAAAATGGATAATGTGAAGAAGCTTGTTATACAGTTAGTTTTAACTTGTAACCTATTTGACTCGAAGCAGTAAGCCTAAGGGATGTTCTACATCTAATATCCTAAAATCAACTGATTTGAAAGTCATTGATCCAAAGCTCGCTACAAGGGTCAGATAAAAAGCTTAGGAGGTTAAAACATTACATGCAAAAAAAAAACTCTAAGTCCATACTAAAGATAGAGGATTTAAAAAATAAAGATGGAGAATTGATCAAAGAAAAGCTCTAAATTTTATATTTTTTATTTAATTACTATTTAGGATAGAATTAATAATCTGATGTCGTATTTCTTAAATCTGTAATCAGGTATCAACTGATCTTAAGGTGACATGAAGAAACTTTCTTATCCTATCGAGATGGTACATATCTCTAATTTTTTTTTTTTTACTCAAGGATGAGTAAAACTCAAGTTGGAGATATGATAATTATCATAAAATATTAAATATAAATATTAAATAATATAATATTTAATATTTATTTAAATAAATTAATATTTTTTTAATTATATTTTATAGAAAAGAAGTCCATCAATATGAAGAGCTTGATTTATGGGTTCAAACAAATCAAATTTAACAAAAATCAGAGCCAAAATGGATTTAAAATTAAAAAAGGATGCATATGGTATTATAAAAAATGAAGATACTATGCAAGAAATCCAAAAAATATATATGTGTCATTTGAAGAAACATATGTTTACTTTTGGGAAAAAAACCTTTATGCACGAACATGAAAGCATTTAAATGTTTTTTGGTTGGTTCTTCATGTGGGGCGGAGGGGGGTTTTGTGCGATCCTATGGCTGACAGAGCAGTCGGTTGCCATCCAACTATAGAGACAAATTCCCAAGGTCTTCAAGACTTGCCAAATGATCTAGCGGCCTTTTGAAGCAATCCGATGGTCAATTAAGTGGTTCAAAAACTCATCCAATGGCAAGAATTCAATAGACTTAAACAATTCGAGCCAAACTCGAATTTAGATTCCAAAAATACCTCTAAAGAGCTCTAATTTTTCTCTATTTAAAGCCATGCTCACGCCAAAAGGAGGGAAGGCTCGGGAGAGGAGCAGCAAGCTATTATTCTATTTTCTTTTCTCCTTTTTTCTTTTCTTTTATTTCTCTTCCACTCAAAAAGCTTGAAGATGTCAATTATGGAGGAATTTTCAAGCATGAATGGCTAAGGATCTCATGTCTCTAGAAAATAAGAAAAGTCTTCAGTATGAGAGTTTGTAATTAAATTTTTTTTTATTTAAGTAATAAATTTTTTTTATCTATTTTTTTATATGCCAATCTTATTTATACTTTAATATTAAATTTTTTATAATTTATAACTAAAGAGACAGATCGTGATCATAAAAAGATACGGTTAATACTTAAATTATAATAAATTATAAAAATTATTAAATTAATATTTTATATTCTTTGATTGGATGGTCTAAATAATCTATGTTTGTAAAATGGATCATGATCATGTTAGATATGGTCCATGCTTGGTAGAATAGATTATGTTGGAACTAGGTCAAAGAAATAAATATGAGATTACATGTCTACGATAAAAAATTTGCATTATCAATTATAAACTTGAATACTGAAGATGGAACTAAAATCTGATATAATTTTCTCTCTCTAATTAATTGATTAAAAATTACTTTTCTACTGCTTTTTAATTTTCTACTATTCTAAAGTCAATCAAACAATCTTTTTTAATTTTTTAATTAACTACCCTCGATCCTTAAAAAAATCGACATCCGACTCACTACTATTCTAATACATAGTAAGTTAGGTTTAATTTTTATTTGTTGCTCTAAATAACAAGCAATCAAATTTTATGTGATAATTATCATAAAATATTAAATAAAAGTATTAAATAATATAATATTTAATATTTATTTAAATAAATTAATATTTTTAGTTATATTTTATAGAAAAAAAGTCCATCAATACGAAGAGCTCGATTTATAGATTCAAATAAATCAAATTTGATAAAAATCTGAGTCAAAATGGATTTAAAATTAAAAAAGGATGCATACGGTATTATAAAAAATAAAGATACTATGCAAGGAACCCAAAAAGGATATGCATGTCATTTGAAAGAAACAATTTTTTTTTTTCAAAAAATAAAATCTTTATGCATGAATGTGAAAGCACTTGCCAAAATTTGATTGCTTGTCATTTAGAGCAACAAATAAAAATTGAACCTAACTTACCATGGATTAGAATAGTAGTGAGTTGAGTGTTGATTTTCTTGGGGATCGAAGGTAGTTAATTAAAAAAATAAAAAAGATTGTTTGATTTGTTTTAGAATAGTAGAAAATTAAAAAGTAGTAGAAAAGTAATTTTTAATCAATTAATCAAGGAGAGAAAATTATCTTAGCTTTCAATTCCATCTTCAATATTTAAGTTTATAATTGATCATGTAATCTTTTTATTATGGACATGTAATCTCATATTTATTTCTTTGATCTAGTTTCAACATAACCTATTCTATCGAGCATGGATCATATCTAACATGATCATGATCCATCTTATAAACATAGATTATTTAGATCATACAATCAAAGAACATAAAATATTAATTTAATAATTCTTATAATTTATTCTAACTTGAGTACAGATCGTATATTTCTATGATCATGATCTGTCTCTCTAGTTATAAATTATAAAAAATTTGATATTAAAGCATAAGTAAGATTAGCATGCAAAAAATAGATAAAAAATTTATTGCTTAAATAAAAAGAAAAATAAAGTTTAATTACAAACTCTCATACTAAAGACTTTTTTCACTCCCTAGAGACATGAGATCCTTAGCCACGCATGCTTGAAAATTCCTCCACAATTGACATCTTCAAGCTTTTTGAGTGGAAGAGAAATAAAAGAAAAAGAAAAAGGAGAAAAGAAAATAGAATAATGGATTGCTGCTGCTCTCTCGGGCCTCTCCTCCTTTTGGCATGAGCATGGCTTTAAATAGAGAAAAATCAGAAATCTTTAGAGGTATTTTCAGAATCTAAATTCAAGTTTGGCTTGAATTATTTGAGTCTATTGAATTCTTGCCATTGGATGAGTTTTTAGATCGCTTAATCGACCGTCGGATTGCTTCAAAAGGCTGCTGGATCATTTAGCAAGTCCTAATGACCTTAGAAATTTGTCTCTGCCATCGGATGGCAACCAACTGCTCTGTCAGCCATAGGATTGTGCAAAACCCCCATTGCCCCGCATGAAGAACCAACCAAAAAACATTCAAGTGCTTTCATGTTCATGCATAAAGTTTGTTTTTTTTTTTGAAAAGAAACTTTTGTTTCTTTCAAATAACACATATATCCTTTTGGATTCTTTGCATAGTATCTTCATTTTTTATAATATCATATGCATCCTTTTTTTTAATTTTAAATCTATTTTGGCTCAGATTGTTATCAAATTTGATTTATTTGAACCCATAAATCAAGCTCTTCATATTGATGGACTTCTTTCCTACAAAACATAACTAAAAAATATCAATTTATTTAAATAAATATTAAATATTATATTATTTAATATTTTTATTTAATATTTTATGATAATTATCATATCTTCTAACTTGACATTTACTCATCCTTGAGTAAAAAGAGAAAAATTAGAAATATGTACTATTGGGGATAAACCCCGCTCCTGTCGAAGTCTAGTTCGATGCTCAGCCTAATGCAATCAGTAGCCACGGAAGAGCTTCAGCGGATGGATCTTAGCCGAACTTCTGCAGCCGATCGAACTACTCAGCCGGCCGAGCTCCTTTGGACTCCCAGCAGTCGAGCTCCTCAATGACCGTCCCTTCAATCGATCGAACTCCTCAGCAGTCATCCCTCAGTCGAACTTTTCAGCGAACTCCTCGGCAGTTGTCCTCCAATCGGACTCCTCAACAGTCGAGCTCTTTCTGAACTTTCAGTGGTCAAGCCTTAGCGCACTCCTCCAGTCAGACACCTACAAGAGCCGAACTCCCTCCAAGCTTCCTCTTCAGTCAGACTTCTTCAGAGAACTAGACTCGTTCCAGACATCCTTCGATCGAACTTCTTCAGGAGCTGGGCTCGTCCAGTCGGACCCCTCCCAAAAAGCCCCCTCGATCGGTTGAGCTCCTACCGAACTCCCCAGCAACCGAAACTTACCCACTCACCTCCAGCCAGACGCCTATGAGAGTCGAACTCCTTCCAAGCTCCCTCTTCAGGAGTCCGAACTTTTTTGAAATGGGTACATGTCAAAGCCCTTCAACCCTTCATTCATTCGGCCCCGAGTGGCTCAGTATCAAAATAGCTACAGCCATCACCATCAATCTGCCGCAAGCGACAACGACCCGCTACCATGCGGCGATGGCTGTCACCATCAACCCACTGTAGACGGCACCTTTTCGTGAGACTGACTTCGTCGGACCTCGAGCGACCCGCAGCACGCGGCTCTGCTATAAAAAGGACCCTCCAGATATGCTAACTCGAACCTCTAATCTCTAAGCTCTAAGCTCTCCTCTTCTTCTCTAAGCTCTGTGGAAATCATTTCCGAGCACTCCATTCCTTTTGGCCAGAGCTGACTTGATCATCGGAGGCTCCTGTCGGAGCCAGCCCCCACCAGCTCCAGACGAAACTTTATTTTTTAGATCCCGATGATGACCTCATCCACCTCTACTCCAGCTGATTTCGGTGATGACCAGATTCTGCACCAACAGATTAGCGCTAGAGAAAGGGCATGAACCTTCGAGGTTTCCTTGTTCTTAAAGGAGTGCTCGGTAATGATTTCTCTCTTCTCTCTTCGAAGATCTCTCTTCTTTCTCACTAGAGTTCTTTTTCGAAGAAAAAATGCCTCCCAGAAGAGCTTCGACTCAACGATCGACGGCCTACGCGCTAGATCCATCTGCTCCTGTTTCAACCCCAATAGCCAGGTTCCACACAAAGCCACCACAGACGTGGAGCAGTTCAACCTGCTGGTCGGGTTCGTAGCCCCATCGACATGATGCTGGTTGTGCGACAACCCCCGACGGAAACTTTGCCAGCAAACCTGCCATGAGGATGCGAAGAACCGATCTTAAGGAAGAACATTCGGACATACCAATCATCCTAAGAAAGGATAAATGGAGAGCAGAAGTTCTCCCGCAGAAGCGGAATGAAGTTCGACGCAAGTGAGGCCGAACTCCCCCTCGAGTATGTCATCAACAAAAGCTCCTACAAAGAATTCACAGGAGGTGGAGTGAGGTTTGGGCAAGCAAAGCCGAGCTCCCCCTCAAGCTCGTCGTCAACGAAGTCTGGACAAAGAAGCATGAAGTTCTCTCATGGAGGGTTTCGCGGGAAAGTGGAATGAAGTTCAGACAAGCAAAGACGAGCTCCCCCTCAAGCTCATCATCAAGGAAGTTCGGACAAAGAGGCATGAAGTTCTTTCATGGAAGGTTTCGTAGGAAAGCGGAATGAAGTTCGGAGCAAGCGAGGCCGAACTCCCCCTCGAGCCCGTCATCGAGGAAGCCCCGATAGAGGGTAATGAACTTCTCCCGCAGAAGGTTTCGCAAGGAGGCGGAACAAAGTTTGGCTGCATCCACGACCTCCATGGCGCAAGCGAGGTTGAACTCCCCTCAAAGCTCATCATCAAGGAAGCCCTGACAAAGGGGCATGAAGTTCTTCCGCAGAAGGTTTTGCGGGAAAGCGGAATGAAGTTCGACGCAAGCGAGGCCGAACTCCCCCTCGAGCCCGTCATTGAGGAAGCTCTGATAGAGGGACATGAACTTCTCCCACAGAAGGTTTTGCAAGAAGGCGGAACGAAGTTCAGCCGCGTCCACGACCTCCCCGTGCAAGCGAGGCCGAACTCCCCTCAAAGCTCATCATCAAGGAAGCCCCGACAAAGGGGCATGAAGTTCTCCTACGAAAAGTTTCGTGGGAAAGCGGAATGAACTTCAATGCAAGCGAGGCCGAACTCCCTCTTAAAGCTCGTCATCGAAATGAAGTTCGACGGTAGCAAGGCCGAACTCTCCCTCAAAGCTCATCATCGAAATGAAGTTCGGCACAAGTGAGGCCAAACTCCCGCTCGAGTATGTCACCAAGGAAACCTCCTACAAAGATTTCACAGGAGGTGAGATGAAGTTCGGCCGTGCTCACGACCGCCCCAGGGCAAACGATGCCAAACTCCCTCTCAAGTATGACTCCAAGGAAGCCCGGACAAAGGGGCATGAAGTTCTCCTACAGGTTTCACAAGGAGACGGAATGAAGTTCGGCCGCATCCACAATCTCCCCAGTGCAAGCAAGGCCCAAACTTTTTGAGCTCGCCACCAAGGAAGCTCCAACAAAAAGGTGCGAAGAAGTCCTTCTCCCAAAAGATTTCGCGACTGCGTCCTCCACAACGCTCCTCGAACTCAAATTCTCATGAAAGTTAAGAACCGACTATCAAGACCAGAAGGATTACGACCTCCTTCAGGCATGCACGATCGAAGCAAGTAATGCTTCGACCATTGCGACCACGACCACGACACTGATGAATACATTCAGCTCCAAGATGAAATTGAGGAGCTCATCGAAAAGGAGCGGTTGGGTAAATTTCTCTGACACCAGCCTAAAGCAGAAGATCGGCCAAGGGCGCTGCCATAGTCAGAAAGGACAAGAAGGTTGGCCGCCTCACGGCATCATCAATGTTACCCTTGGGAGGAGCTTGGTGCATCGACGTTCCATCATCTCTCAGTGTCAAAGCCAAGAGAAGCATGCTCCAAATTGAGGAGGCCGGCATGAGATAGAGGAGGTCGTCCGGCCCGGGACTTACTGCCGGAGAGAATCCGGAGGAACAACACCCCCATGACCCTAAAATGGGAATGTGCTGTAACTTCCCCTCGGTAAAATTCTCCCCCAACAAATAATATTATTTCTAAGTGCAAAAACTATATGATGACAAGGAAGAAGTAGTCAATAGTTGCCATGTTAGAAATAGGAGGAGAACCTCATCCTAACACGAGCAGGTCAAAGACCTTCAACCTCGGCCAGAGATAAAATCTCTTCCGAGCAAAGGCCTCATTCACAAAGGATGAGATGGGGAGAGAGGCCCTGACAACGGCCCTTATGTGCCCCCATAGCCCGTTAGGAATAGAAGAAGAACCTCATCCTAATGCGAGCAAAGTTAAAGGCCTCGTTCACAAAAGGATGAGATGGGGGGAGAGGCACGGAGATGGTCCATATGTACCCCCACAGCCCATTAGGAACAGGAGGAGAACCTCATCCTAATGCGAGCAAAGTTGAAGGCCTCGTTCACAAAGGACGAGATGGAGGGAGAGGTATGGACGATGGTTCGTATGTGCTCCCATAGTCTGTTAGAAATAGAAGGAGAACCTCTCCTAACGTGAGCAAAATTGAAGACCTCGTTCACCTTAGATGAGACGGAGGGAGACGGACAATGGTCCGAATGTGCCCCCACAGCCTAGGAACAGGAGGGGAACCTCATCCTAATGCGAGCAAAGTTGAAGGCCTCATTCATCCTAGACGAAATGGAGGGAGAGGCACGGACGATGGTTCGTACGTATCCCCACAGCCTATTAGGAACATGAGGAGAACCTCATCCTAACGTGAGCAAAGTCGAAAGCCTTGTTCATCTTAGACGAGATGGGGGATGAGGCATGGACGATGGTCCGTATGTGCCCCCACAGCCCGTTAGGAACAGGAGAAGAACCTCATCCTAATGTGAGCAAAGTCGAAGGCCTCGTTCACCTTAGACGAGATGGAGGGAGACGGACGACGGTCCAAATGTGCCCCCACGGTCCGTTAGGAATAGGAGGAGAACCTCATCCTAATGCGAGAGCCCGCATCAACCTCGGTCATAAGAAATAAGATCTCCCCTGAGGGTCCGACAACCTCAGCTCGAGCGATCGGAGACAACCTCGGCCAGAGATGAGCTCTCTCCAGAGCGATCGAGATAACCTCAGCCAGAGATAAGATCTCTTTCGAGAAGCAACCTTGGTCAGAGATAAGATCTCTCTCGAGTGACAACCTCGGCTAGAGATAATATCTCTCTCGAGCGACAACCTCGGCCAGAGCGACAGCGACAACCTCGATCAGAGATAAGATCTCTCCCGAGCGGCAACCTCGGCCAGAGATAAGATCTCTCCCGAGCGACTGAGGATAAGATCTCTCCCGGGCAACCGTGGTCAACCTCGATCGTAGGAGATAAGATCTCCTTCGAGGCAAACTCGTCTGTAGGAGATAAGATCTCCCCCGAGCATCCGCATCAACCTCGGCCACAAGAAACCGAGCCAACCTCAGCCAGAGATAAGATCTCTCCCGATCGACCAAGGCAACCTTGGCCAGAGATGAGATCCCTCCCGATCGATCGAGCCAACCTCGGCCAGAGATCGGATCTCTTCCGAGCGCCCGTATTGATCTCAACTGTAGGAGAGGAGATCTTCTTCGAGTCAGCCTCGGCTGTAGGAGACAATGTCACCCCCGATGAGCTTAACCTTCGACCTCGATCGCAGGAGACAAGGCCTACCTCAACCTCGGTTGGAGATGAGATCTCCCTCGGGCTTCAACTTCAACATCAACTTTAGCTGGAGAAGAGATCTCCCCCGAGCTTCGACCAGAATCAGTATGGAGTCCAGAAGAAGACTTCGACAGTCGTCTTTTCTGCACTTCCTTCCTTCAAGTTTCGAACTCGAAAGTGGGGGGACTATTGTTGGGGATAAACTCCGCTCCTGCCAAAGTCTAGTTCGATGCTCAGCCTAATGCAACCAGTAGCCACGAAAGAGCTTCAGCGGATGAGTCTTAGCCGAACTCTTGCAGCCGATCGAACTGCTCAGTCGATCGAGCTCCTTTAGACTCCCAACAATCGAACTCCTCAGCGGCCGTCCCTTCAGCCGACCGAACTCCTCAGCAATCATTCCTCGGCCAAACTTCTAGGCCGGACTCCTTGGCGGTCATCTCTAGGTCGGACTCCTTAGCGGTCGAGCTTCTTTCGAACTCCCAGCGGTCGAGCCTTAGCCGCACTCCTCCAGCCAGACACCTACAAGAGCCGAACTCCATCCAAGCTTCCTCTTCGGCTGGACTTCTTTGGAGAGATGGACTCGTCCTAGACATCCTTCGATCCGACTTCTTCAGGAGCCGAGCTCATCCAACTGGATCCCTCCCAGATATCCCCATTGGTCGGTCGAGCTCCTTCCGAACTACCCAGCAATTGGGCCTTACCCGCTCACCTCCAGTTAGACGCCTATGAGAGCCGAACTCCTTTCAAGCTCCCTCTTCAAGAGTCCGAACTCTTTCAAAATGGGTACACGTCAAAGCCCTTCCATCCTTCATTCATTCAGCCCCGAGCAGCTCAGTACCAAGACAGCTACAGCCATCACCATTAGTCCATCGCAAGCGACAGCGATCTGCTATCAGACAGCGATGGCTGTCACCATCAGCCCACTGCAGACGGCACCTTCCCATAAGATTAACTCCGCAGAACCTCGAGCGGCCCGCTAGCACGCGGCTACAGCTGTCATCATCAAGCTCCACTATAAAAAGGATCCTCCAAATACGCTAACTCAAACCTCTAATCTCTAAGCTCTAAGCTCTCCTCTTCTTCTCTAAGCTTTGTGGAAATCATTTTCGAGCACTCCATTCCTATTGGCCAGAGCTGACTTGATCGTTGGAGGGTCCTGCCGGAGCCACCCCCCATCGGCTCCAGATGGGATTTTATTTTGCAGGTCCTCGACGGTGACCTCGTCCACCTCTGCTCTAGCTAATTTCGGTGATGATCAGATTTTGCACCAACAGATTGGCGCTAGAGGAAGGACATGAACCTCCGAGGTCTCCTTATTCTTAAAGGAGTGCTCGATGATGAATTCTCTCTTCCCTCTCTAGAGATCTCTCTTCTTCCTCACTAGAATTCTTTCTCGATGAGAAAATACCTTCCAGGAGAGCTTCGACTCAGCAATCGACGGCCTGCGCTCCAGGTCCATCTGCTCCTATTTCAGCCCTGACAACCCAGGTTCCACACAAAGCCACCGCAAATATGGAGCAGTTCAACCTACTGATCGAGTTTGTGGCCCCACCGAGATGATGCTGACCATGCGACAACCTCCAGCGGGAACTTTGCCAGCAAACCCACCATGAGGATGTGAGGAATCGGCCTTAAGAAAGAGCATTTGGACATACCAATCGCCCTAAGAAAGGATAAACGAAGAGCAGAAGTTCTCCCACAGAAGCGGAATGAAGTTCGGTGCAAGCGAGGCCGAACTCTCCCTCGAGTATGTCATCAACGAAACCTCCTACAAAGAATTCACAGAAGGTGGAGTGAAGTTTGGGCAAGCAAAGCCGAGCTCCCCCTCGAGCTCATCGTCAAGGAAGTCCAAACAAAGAAGCATGAAGTTCTCCCACGGAGGGTTTTGCAGAAAAGTGGAATGAAGTTCGGGCAAGCAAAGTCGAGCTCCCCCTCGAGCACGTCGTCAAGGAAGTCCGGACAAAGAGGCATGAAGTTCTCCTATGGAAGGTTTCATGGGAAAGTGGAAAGAAGTTCGATGCAAGCAAGGCCAAACTCCCTCTCATCGTGGGAAAGTGGAATGAAGTTTGACGCAAGCGAGGCCAAACTCCCTCTAAAGCCCGTCATCGAGGAAGCTCTAATAGAGGAGCATGAACTTCTCCCGCAGAAGATTTCATAAGGAGGTGGAACGAACTTCGGCCGCATCCACGACCTCTATGGCGCAAGCGAGGCCGAACTCCCCTCAAAGCTCATCATCAAAGAAGCCTCGACAAAGGGGCATAAAGTTCTCCTGCGGAAGGTTTCGTGGGAAAAGCAGAATGAAGTTCGACGCAAGCGAGGCCGAACTCTCTCTTGAGCCCATCATCGAAAAAGCCCCAACAGAGGGGCATGAACTTCTCCTATAGAAGGTTTCGCAAGAAGGCGGAACGAAGTTCGACCGTGTCCACGACCTCCCCGTGCAAGCGAGGCCGAACTCCCCTCAAAGCTCATCATCAAGGAAGCTCCGACAAAGGGGCATGAAGTTCTCCCACGGAAGATTTCGTGGAAAAGTGGAATGAACTTCGGCACAAACGAGGCCAAACTCTCCCTCGAAGCTCATCATCAGAATGAAGTTCGACGATAGCAAGGCCGAACTCTCCCTCAAAGCTCATCATTGGAATGAAGTTCGGCGCAAGTGAGGCCGAACTCCCGCTCGAATATGTCACCAAGGAAACCCCCTACAAAGATTTCACAGGAGGTGAGATGAAGTTCGGCCGCGCTCACGACCGCCCCAGGGCAAGCGAGGCCGAACTCCCTCTCAAGTATGACTCCAAGGAAGCCCCGACAAAGGGGCATGAAGCTCTCCCACAGGTTTCGCAAGAAGACAGAATGAAGTTCGGCCACATCCATGATCTCCCCAGCACAAGCAAGGCCCGAACTTTTCGAGCTCGCCACCAAGGAAGCCCCGACAGAAGGGCGCGAAGAAGTCCTCCTTCCGAAAGGTTTCACGACTGCGCCCCCTGCAACGCTTCTCGAACTCAAATTCTCATGGAAGTTAAGAACAGGCTACCAAGACCAGAAGGATTACGACCTCCTCCAGGCATGCACGATCGAAGCAAGTAATGCTTCGACCTCCTCCAGGCATGCACGATCGAAGCAAGTAATGCTTCGACCATTGCGACCATGGCCACGACACTGACGAATACATTCAGCTCCAAGATGAAATTGAGGAGCTCGTCAGAAAGGGATGGTTGGATAAATTTCTTCAACGCCAGCCTGAAGTAGGAGAAGATCGGCCAAGAGCACTGCCGTAGCCAAAAAGGATAAGGAGGTCGGCCGCCTCATGGCGTCATCAATGTTACCCTTGGGAGGAGCTCGGTGCATCGACGATCCATCATCTCCCAGTGTCAAAGTCAAGAGAAGCATGCTCCAAATTGAGGAGGCTAGCATGAGATAGGGGAGGTCGTCCGGCTCGGGACTTACTATCGGAGAGAACTCGGAGGAACAACGCCCCCACGACCCTAAAACGAGAATATGCTACGAGTAACTTTCCCTCGGTAAAATTCTCTCCCAATAAATAATATTATTTCTAGGTGCAAAAACTATGTGATGATAGGGAAGAAGCAGTCAATAGTTGCCATGTTAGGAACAGGAGAAGAACCTTGTCCTAACACGAGCAGGTCAAAGACCTTCAACCTCGGCTAGAGATAAGATCTCTCTCGAGTGATCGATGACAACCTCGGCCAGAGATAAGATCTCTTCAGAGCGAAGGCCTCGTTCACAAAGGATGAGATGGAGGGAGAGTTCCTGACAATAGCCTTTATGTGCCCCCACAACCGTTAGGAATAGGAGGAGAACCTCGTCCTAATGCGAGCAAAGTTGAAGGCCTCGTTCACAAAGGATGAGATGGGGGAGAGGCATGGATGATGGTCTGTATGTATCCCCATAGCCTATTAGGAACAGAAGGAGAACCTCATCCTAAGCGAGCAAAGTTGAAGGCCTTGTTCATAAAGGACGAGTGGAATGAGAGGCGCGGATGACGGTCCGTATGTACCCCCAGAGCCCGTTAGGAACAGGAGGAGAATCTCATCCTAACACAAGCAAAGTTGAAAGCATTGTTCACCTTAGATGAGATGGGGGGAGATGAACGATGGTCTGAATGTGCCCCACAGCCCGTTAGGAACAGAAGGAGAACCGCATCCTAACATGAGCAAAGTCGAAGGCCTCGTTCATCCTAAACGAGATGGGGAGAGAGGCGCAGACGATGGTCCATACGTGCTCCCCACAGTCCGTTAGGAATAGAAGGAGAACCTCATCCTAATGCGAGCAAAGTCGAAGACCTCGTTCATCTTAGATGAGATGGAGGGAGAGGCATGGACGATGGTCCGTATATGCCCCCACAGCCCGTTAGGAGCAGGAGAAGAACCTCGTCCTAATGCGAGCAAAATCGAAGGCCTCATTCATCTTAGACGAGACGGCGAGACACGGACGACGGTCCGAATGTGCCCCCACAACCCATTAGGAATAGGAGGAGAACCTCGTCCTAATGCAAGCGCCCGCACGCATCAACTCGATCGTAAGAAATAAGATCTCCCCTGAGGGTCCGGCAACCTCGGCCCGAGCGACTAGGACAACCTCGGCTAGAGATGAGCTCTCTTCAGAGCGATCGAGATAACCTCAGCCAGAGATAAGATCTCTCCCGAGCGACAATCTCGGCTAGAGATAAGATCTCTCCCGAGCGATAACCTCGGCTACAGATAAGATCTCTCCCGAGCGACAACCTTGGCCAGAGCGATCGCAACAACCTCGTCGATCAGAGATAAGATCTCTTCCGAGTAGCAACCTCGGCCAGAGATAAGATCTCTCTCGAGCGACCAAGGATAAGATCTCTCCCGAACGACCATGGGTCAACCTCAGCCGTAGGAGATAAGATCTCTCCCGAGGCAAACTTGGCTGTAGGAGATAAGATCCCCCCAAGGCAAACTCGTCTGCAGGAGATAAGATCTCCCCCGAGCATCCGCATCAACCTCGGCCATAAGAGATCGAGCCAACCTCGGCCAGAGATAAGATCTCTTCCGATCGACCAAGCCAACCTCGACCAAAGATGAGATCCCTCCCGATCGACCGAGCCAACCTCAGTCAGAGATCGGATCTCTTTCGAGCGTCCGTATTGACCTTGACTGTAGGAGAGGAGATCTCCTTCGAGTCAGCCTTAGCTGTAGGAGACAATGTCACCCCCGATGAGCTCAACCTCTGACCTCGATCACAGGAGACGAAGCCTACCTCAACCTCGATTGGAGATGGGATCTCCCCCGGGCTTCAACTTCAACATCAACTTTAGCTGGAGAAGAGATCTCTCCCGAGCTTCGACCTGAACCAGTATGGAGCCCAGAAGAAGACTTCGGCAGTCGCCTTTTCTATACTCCCTTCCTTCGAGTTTTGAACTCGAGAGTGGGGGGACTATTGTTGGGGATAAACTCCGCTCCTGCCGAAGTCTAGTTCGATGTTCAACCTAATGCAACCAGTAGCCACAGAAGAGCTTCAGCGGATAGATCTTAGCCGAACTCTTATAGCAGATCGAACTGCTCAGCCGACCAAGCTTCTTCGGACTCCCAGTGGTCGAACTCCACAGCGGCCGTCCCTTCAGTCGATCGAACTCCTCAGCAATCATCCCTCAGTCGAACTTCTCAGCAAACTCCTCAACGGTCATCCCCCGATCGAACTTCTCAGCGGTCGAGCTCCTTTCGAACTCCTAGCAGCCGAGCCTTAGCCGTACTCCTCCAGTCAGACACCTACAAGAGCCGAACTCCCTCCAAGCTTCCTCTTCGGTCGAACTTCTTCGGGGAGCTGGACTCATCCCAGACATCCTTCGATCGGACTTCTTTAGGAGCCAAGCTCATCCAGCCGGACCCCTCCCAGAAATCCCCCTCAGTCGGTCGAGCTCCTACCGAACTCCCCAGCAACTGGGCCTTATCCGCTCACCTCCAGCCAGACGCATATGGGAGCCAAACTCCTTCCAAGCTCTCTCTTCAAGAGTCCAAACTCTTTCGAAATGGACACACGTCAAAGCCCTTCAACCCTTCATTCATTCGGCCCCGAGCGGCTCAGTACCAAGACAGCTGCAGTCATCACCATCAGTCCGCCATAAGCGATAGTGATCCGCTATCAGGCAGCGATGGCTGTCATCATCAATCCACTGCAGATGGCACCTTCTCATGAGACTGACTCTATCGGACCTCGAGCGGTCTGCCAGCATGCGGCTATAGCTGTCACCATCAAGCTCCACTATAAAAGGGAACCTCCAGATACGCTAACTCGAACCTCTGATCTCTAAGCTCTAAGCTCTCCTCTTCTTCTCTAAGCTCTGCAAAAATTATTTCTGAGTACTCCATTCCTATTGGCCAGAGCTAACTTGATCGTCGGAGGGTCCTGCCGGAGCCACCCCCCACCGACTTCGGATGGGAGTTTATTTTATAGGTCTCCGACGATGACCTCGTCTACCTCTACTCCAGCTGATTTCGACGACGATCAGATTCTGTATCAACATGTACCATCTCGATAGGATAAGAAAGTTTCTTTAGGTCACCTTAAGATTAGTTGATATTGAAGAAAAATCTTGATTTCTCGAACCAGGTTCGTTCAGATCTGACCGGATCAAGAGATATATTTCAAAAATTTTTTCTTTAATCCAGATCAGATCTAGAATATTTCAGATTTGATTCTTATTATTTTAAAAATTAAAATAAATTTAGATAAATTAAATCAAATTTAATTTACTTTGAAGTAGGTAATTCTATTATCCATTGATGATCCTGTAAGCAGCAGAAGGTTCTGGATCTAGCCACGCAAGTGCCTGACCTCTATCGGTATCCACTCGAACTGGATCTGAAGATCCTCTTCTTCTCTATCACATCTACAAAATCAGATCTGGATCTGATTTAGAGGATCTTCAAAATATCTTTCGAAGTCAGCAGTTGTCCTTTGCAGCAGCGCAGCCTTCTAGCTTTTTGTCGTCTTTCTCTCATCTGGATTGCACCAACCAAGAACCCAAACCACTTTGGGCATGGAGAAGAGAGGAAGAAGATGGATTTGGTGTGGAGGAGGAGAGGAGAGGAAGCCTTGGGGCATGGGAATTTTTCAATGCTTTTTGAGTTGGGCACAGGGTCTTATTTATAGACTATGCATGATCCAACTCCTCTTCTTTCCAACCAATCACAACCCTTTATGAAATCAGATCTAAATCTAATTGGTGGAAATAGAGTCCCTTGGATTCCTCCTTAGATAGCGCCTAAGACCAGTCAAACTTGATTCTTAGGAGAAGTCTAATTAGAATCCAAAAAGGAGATGGAGTTCCTATCCAATAGGGACTCCTAGGCGCCTCCAAATTGGGCACACGCCAAGGGTGGCGTGCGCCCTCCTCCTTGTCAGGTTTTGGAAAGAGGACAAGCCCCACACCAGCTCTTCAATAGGTGTGCGACACGTGGACAAAAGTCAAAGTATCAATGGTCAACATTTGACCAGTCAAAGGTTAACTTTTGACCAAAATCAAAGGACGAGAAATGGCAGGTGACCAAAAATGATAGATAATATCTTACAAAATAAGACAACCTTTTTTGACTTGGACAGGCTCCAGTCAGACCAAGTGAAGGCCTCTGATCGAGCACAAACTCTTTTGGCTCAGTCAGGACAACTTATTTATGATAGTAAAAGAAGAACGTTATGTTCAATCGAGTGCTAGCATGATTTTCTTGAACCTAATTGAATCTCATTCAGATCAATTGAACTGGATCAGTTCAATTGATGATCACCAGATTCAAACTCTTATTTGTGTGATCCAGTTAGGTTCAGTTCTGTATGGTAATGGGATATGTCATGATCTCTATTATCGACATAATCGAAACTCCTCTTGGTGGATCAGAACTCTTCTGATTCGGACAACTAGAATGATCGATCATCTAAATCATTCTAATTGCTCCCAAAATCCATCAGTGACACCTAGCAGTATATGGTGGCAACCCATTAAAGCTGAATGCAAATCTCTTAGTACAGCTATCTGTGTGATTAAGTTTTTCTATCTTGAGCTCCGATCAAATTAGGGTTAAGGTGAACTTGTCAAACCCTAGTTTTTGTCATATGATGTAATCATTCGATTCGAGTCCGATGTGAAAACCTAAATAAAAACTCTTTCTATTATTTCACTCTACCATGGCCATGGGCTTCTGGACTTGATTCTCATGATCATCATAGGGCTGCTCCTCTACCATCGAGGTAGATAGATTCCATCTTGATGCAATCCAATTTCTACAATGAACATGCTATAGCCAGCATACACCTTAGGATTCTGTATGGCTAGGAGATCGAGTAATGGTGTAGTCAAACTATAACACCCTCAAGATGAACTACCGATGCACCTCAGATCAAAAAACCAGACACACTACTACAGCATCGAGTTAGTCATTGACAAGACGGTAGACTTTCTAATGACTACTCGAGATGGTCATGCTCAATGCCCTCCTTCTCTAAAGAGTACCTGTACTCTCGCTCCAGTGTCTCCATACCGTAGATTCAAGACTCATCTACTAAAGAGAAGCGATTGTACACCAACCTTCTGGATCAATCACCATCCTTGTGATGATCCTATGGTCGGAAGCATTTTATAAGTTAATAATGATTATTCATATCTTAAATTTTCAACTCTTGAAAATATGAATTATCATTACCATTAACTCAAAGAATGTATCACAAACACTAAATACATATATGTGATAGAAAATAATCCATTTTATTGATTATAGTTAAAATTATAATTTTGCCCCTAGAAGTGTATTACAAGTGTCAGTCAATTTTAGCTTTTAGGGCACATATATCTAACAATCTCCCACTTGTCCTAAAGCTAATTGGCTATAAGTCTAAGTCCCATCTTCTTAAGGTGGACTTCGATCTTCTGCTGGCCCAATGGCTTTGTAAGTGGGTCTGGCATATTATATGCGGAGCCGACTCTCTTGACCTCGACGTAATCCTTCTCGAGGTAATCGCGGATGAGGTGGTATCGTCGCTCAATGTGCTTGGATTTTTGATGAGACCTTGGCTCCTTAGTAAGGGCTATGGCATCATTATTGTCGCAATATAGAGGAATGACATCTGATGGCATTACTCCGATTTCTACAGCAAACTTTTTATACCAGAATGTTTCCTTCGCAGTCTCTGATGCAGCGATATATTCTGCTTCCATGGTAGAATCTGCTATCACGATTTGCTTGAAACTCTTCAGCTGAAAGTACCACCATTGCACACAAACAGACTCCCAGATGTCGACTTTCGATCATCTATATCGGACATGAAATTCGAGGATGTGTATCCCTGGACTTGGAGTTCTTCGTTACCAAATACCAACATCATATCCTTAGTTCTTCTTAAGTACTTAAGGATACATTTCACAGAAGTTCAATATTCTTCATCTAGATTTGACTGATATCTACTTGTGATACTTACAGCATGGGCTATATCAGGTCGTGTACATAGCATGGCATACATGAGGCTCCCTATTGCAGAAGCATAAGGGATCTTGCTCATGCGTTCTATTTTCTTAGGTGTGCTAGGGCACATCTTCTTAGAAAGATGAATATCATGTCTGAAGGGTATTAATCCTCTCTTAGAGTTTTTCATACTAAACCTCTTTAGTATTTTCTCTATATACATCTTCTGTGAAAGTCTTAGCATCCTATTCGGTCTATCCCTATAGATCTTAATTCCTAGAATAAAGGATGCTTAACCTAGGTCTTTGATGAAGAATTCCTTGAACAACCATATTTTGACTGTCGTCAACATGGAAATATCATTTCCAATAAGGAGGATGTCATCCACATACAATACGAGGAAGACAAACAGCACTCCCACTGACCTTTTTGAAGACACACAATTCCTCTTCATTTTTTATGAAATCAAACATTTTGATCACATCATTAAAATGAGTGTTCCAGCTTCGAGATGCTTGCTTAAGTCCATATATGGACCTTTGCAGCTTGCAAACCTTGTGATCAATATCACTGGATGTGATACCTAGCGGCTATTCCATATAGATATCTTCCTTAAGATATCCATTTAAGAACACCATTTTCACATCCATCTGTCATATTTCATAATCGAAATAGGCTGCAATGGCAAGCAATGTGCGGATGGATTTTAGTATAGCCACTGGGGAAAAGGTATCCTAATAGTTAATGCCTTCGCATTGACTATAACCTTTTGCCACTAGTCTAGCCTTGAATGTCTCCACATTTTCATCTGCATCAATTTTTCTCTTGAAGATCCATTTACACCCAATAGGTACTATACCTTCTGGTGGATCTACCAAGGTCCAGACTTGGTTTGAGTGCATTAAGTCAATTTCTGACTGCATTGCCTCTAGCCATTTCTCGGAGTCGATATCTCATATCGCCTCGTTGTAGGTTTTGAGATCATCACCATGAGCATCATTACCTATGAGGAATATTTTCTCTATTTTCTCTGAAATAATACCTAAGTATCTTTCAGGAGGACGAAAAATTCTTTTCGATCTATGAGGTGGAGGAGGTAGTGTTCTTATTGGCTCAATCTGATTTGGTTCCAATTGGACCTTAGCTCGTTGTACTTATGAGACTTTCTCATCAAGCTTAATCTACTTTCCAATGCCGCTATCTTGAATAAACTATTTTTCAAGAAAGATGGCATGTCAACTCACAATCGCATTATGGTCTTCTGGAATGTAGAAATAGTATCCTAATAACTCTTTAGGATATCCTATGAATCGAGCTCTAAAGGATCTAAACTCTAACTTATCCGCTTGTTGTCTTTTGACATGAGCTGGACAATCCCAAATTTTGAGATGACTCAGACTTGGTTTTTTATCGTGCCATATCTCATACGGTGTGGTAGGAACGGTCTTAGAGAAAATCCTATTCAGTAGATAAATTGAAGTTAATAATAAGTGTCCCTAAAAAAAATCAGAGAGGTCTGTGAAGCTCTTCATGGATCGGACCATATCCAATAGAGTCCGATTTCTCCATTCTGAAATTCTATTGAGTTGAGGTATTCCTGGTGGAGTCTATTGAGAGACTATGATATTTTTCTTGAGATAGTCTAGAAATTTTTGGCTAAGGTATTCACCTCCTCGATCTGATCGAAGAACCTTAATAGATTTTTCAGTTTATTTTTCTACTTCATGTCTGAATTTTTTGAACTTTTCAAAAGCTTCAAACTTGTATCTCATGAGATACACATACCCATACCTAGACAGATCATCGATAAAGATAATAAAGTAGACAAAATTATCTCTAGCCGGCACATCAAATGGACCGCACACATCAGTATGTACTAGGGCAAGGAGATCTGTGGCCCTTTCCCCATGTCCTACAAAAGAAAGTTTAGTCATTTTGCCTTGAAGACAAGATTCACAAGTTGGATATGACTCGGAAGTCAATGAACTCAATAGCCCATTTTTCTTCAATTTATTGATCCTATCTTTTGCTATATGACCTAATCTCAGGTGCCATAGATACCTATCGTTTGGACTATCCCTAGGTCATTTGGCATTCACGTTTTGCTCGATAGTTAAAATAGGTACATCAATATATAGTTGATAAAGATCGTTAATAAGAAAATCATTTGTAATTTTATTTTTTTCATAAAGAATGTTATAATGGTCCTTAAAGAAGGTAATCACATAGCCTTCTAGTGCTAAGAATGAAATAGAAATCAAATTTCTGCTAGCTACAGGCACATAATAACAATCTATCAAAACTAAGTCTAAACCAGATGATAATCGAAGAGGATATGTTTCCACGACCACTGCAGCAACTCTTGCTCCATTATCGATGCGTAGAATCATGGCTCCATCCCTCAGCCTCCTGCTATCCTCAAGACCCTGCATGGAAGTGCACAGATGAGAACTAGAACCAGAGTCAAGCATCCAACTGGATGCAGAAGAGACCGTAAGGTTAGACTCAATAATGAGCATACCTCCAGAAGGATCTTTCTTCTTGTTCTTCAGGATGGCCAGGTAAGTAGGATAGTTCCACTTCCAATGGCCATCGCTGTTGTAATGAAAATACTTTCCTTTGACATCGACCTTCTTCTTCGACTCTGTCTTCTTCTTCTTTGCTCCTTCCATCTTCTACCTTTTCGCAGATTTTTTTTTCTTTCCATAAGACTTTCTTTTGAAAGAAGTTCATTCTATAGCAAGAACTGAGCTTTTAGAAACCTTCATAGAAAGCTCAGCGGTGACCAGCATGTTCATTAATTCGGCCAAAAAATTTTGACGTTTATACATGTGATAATTCATGATGAATTGCCCAAATGCATCAGTCAAGGATTACAGAATAATATCGTTCTGCAGATCTAAGTCTAACTTCACATCGAGCTTCTCAAGCTCTTTCAAGTCCTTGATCATCATCAGATAGTGATCTTGGACTGACTGCCCATCATGCATCTTAGCCTTAAAAAGTCATTTCGTGACTTGATACTTGACTGTGCGACTCTGTTCACCAAACATCTCTTGTAGATGAGCCAATATTTGACGAGCAGTCTCGATATCTTTATGTTGGCACTGGAGCTCATCAGACATCGAGCCCAACATATAATATCTGGCCTTATTATCTTCGTCTATCCATTTTTTTAGAGATGCTCTCTATTCAGTGGATGGACGGGCTGGTAAGGTGGGAGAATCCTAATCCAATACATGGGTTAACTTCTCAGAATCCAAAACTATTCTATAATTTCTGAGCCAATCTTTATAATTAGGTTCGATCAGTCTATGTGTGTCCAGGATACATGCCAATGGGTTGGAGGTAGACATTTTTCTATAGAGAGTCAAAGATTCTAATTAGATACTGTAATTATGACTTGACCAATTTATTTAAAAATTTTATTTTTAAATAAATTAGCTCCTACTATTTTCTCAGATCCCTACACTCCCTCTGTAGAGATGCAAAAATCTCCATGATTAATGATTTCTAGTGGATGGTGCGATCTCACCAACTGACTCATCACCTCACCTAATAGTTATTGGTGATGGATTAGCCAATGAGTGAACAACTCTTGTTCAATGATTCTCTAATCATGCTACACCCAAACTGATCTCTAATTCATGAATCTCACATATCCGAAAAATTGATCCACTTCTTAGTTAAATCAGGACCATAATTTGCACAGACTGGATTTCCTATTGAGTTCTCTCCCATAATCCGAAATATGATGCCCAATCATCCTCCAGCCATAGCACCAATGCCTAATAGACATGGTGCATCTTTTGGTCAACTGTAGCCATGATCTAGTCGAGAATAATCAACCTAGAAAGGGCCCGTACATCTACAATGTGGAAGACCTCAGACTTAATCTTTTTTTAGAAAGAATTGATTCAAGTCTATTTAAACTAGACTTTGTCATTAGGTCATAACAATTATGACTAACCTGGTAGTCATGGGTTAGCTTGGATTATTGGACCACTCAAATCAGAACTAAGTCAATAGATATGGTCAGGAAAGTGAAGATCGGTGGGAAGGGTATGCCATTAACTCGTAACCAAGGAACGCATCGACGAGTAGCTCCCAATTTAAAACCAGTCAGTCGTATGTGCCAAAACTCTACCTTTAGACCCAAATTGTTGAGTTCAGAACCAATTGGGTTAGCCTACAATCCAGACTCTAACTCTGAGCCAATTAGGTCTTGCTGATCGTGGACTCGATCTTGACCCATACTTAATCCTATTAGGCTGGTCAAATTTAAGCATGTTGATCCCATCTAACCAACTCTTGATTCAATTTGATCAATCGTTTAGACCTTAATTGAGCTATCCAAGTCTGAACCCATTATATGAATATATCTTAGATTTCTGAAATTTTTAATTTTAGATCTAATTAATATCTATAATTGCTTAATTTTTTTAATTAAGTTAGGGTTTCATAAACAAAATATGCATAATAAATCTTAGGATTTCAGGAATCTAGGATTTGCAGGAAAGTAAGTTTTGAATTTTGATAAGGACGAACGCGCAGGCACCCCTACACATCATAAGAAACGCCCCCATCGGACTGGAAGGAGAGGGCCTTTAACCCTTTTTTATTCTTATGACCGGACGGCCAAGAGGAATGCCTTAATCAAGAAACATGTGAATTACTACAAACAGTTTTAGATCTATATCATATACTTTATATACAAATTAGATCTAATCATGGCATATTTTGCATACATTCTCATGTATCGATCATTGCATATTTTTTAGACTTAATAATGATCTCATAATATTAAAAAATTAGATTAAATTGATCTAATCCAAAATAAACTCCTAATCTAGAAACTATGTAGAACTATTCTACACAACTAGTCTGAACATGCATCAATTCATATCTATATTATGATGTTTTAAAAATTAAATAATTTATTTACTATTTTTTAGATATTATTATAATAATTATCAATATCAAATATAGTAAATAAATAGATCTAAAATATATTTAATTCAGGATTAAATGAAAAATATGCAAGGAACATTCATATGAACTATTCTTTTTAGATACTAGTCATTGCAATTTCTAATCTTAGATCCAAATTATTTAATTTTTAATTTTTCTAATTTTAAGATCTTATCACACTCATCATGTGATATCTAAAATTATTTATTATCTAGATTTAAAATAAATTTAAAAATCAGATCTAAAGCTTTTAGGAATCTTGGCTTTGATACAGTTGAAGAAAATCTTGATTTTTCGGGATCAAGGTTCTCGTTCAGATCTGATCGAATCAAGAGATTATTTTAAAAAAAAAAAAATTTAATACTAGATCAATCTAGAATATTTAAATCTTAATTCTTATTATTTTTAATAATAAATATTTTAGATAAATTAAAATTTAATTAATTTTATCTTGAAGTAGGTATCCTATTATACCTGCTTGAGATCCTGTAAGCAGCGGAAGGTTCTGGATCTAAGCCACGCAAGTGCCTGGCCCTTACCGATATCCACTTCAAGGTTGAAATCTTTAGAGATTCTCTTCTCTCTTATCATGTCTGAAATAAAAATTAGATCAAATAGATCTGGTTCTGATTTGGAGGATCTTCAAATACCTTTCGAAGTCAGCGGTTGTCCTTTGCAGCCACGCAGTTCTTCTTAGCTTTTCTATACGTTTTTCTCTCATCTGGGATTAGCACACCAAGAACCCAAACCACTTTGGGCATGGAGAAGAGCAGGGAGAAGATGGATTTTGGCATGGAGGAAGGAAAGGAGAGGGAGCCTTGGGGCAAATGGAATTTTCAATGCTTTTTGAGTGGGCGCAGGGTTTATTTATAGACTTATGCATGATCAACTCCTCTTCTTCCCAACCAATACAACTCTTTGTGAAATCAAAATCTAAATCTAATTGATGGAAAATAGAGTCCTTGGAATTCCTCCTTATATGGCGTCTAAGATTCAGTCAACTTGGTTCTATGAGAGAGTTCTAATATTAAAATCCAAAAAGGAGATGATTCCCTATCCAATAGAGACTCTCTGGGCGCTCTCAACTTAGGCATACGCCAAGGGTGGCCGTGCGCCCTTCCGCCATTGCCAGTTTTTGGTAGGAGGATAAGCCAACTAGCTCTCCACAGGTGCACAACACGTGGACAAAGATCAAAGTGTTCAATGGTCAGTATTTGACCAATTCAATAGGTCAACTTTTGACCAAAATAAAGATAGAAATGGCAGGTGATCAAAAATGTGCAATGATAAATCTTACAAAATAAGGACAATTTTTTCTTAACTTTACAGGCTCCAGTCAGACCAAGTTAAGCCTCTAATCGAGCATAACTTCTTTGGCTTAAGTCAAGACAACTTATTTATGAAGTAAAAGAAAAGAACGTTAGGTTCAATCGAGTGCTAGCACGATTTCTTTGAACCTAATTGAATTCTCATTCAGAATTCGGAACTTGAACTGAATCAGTTCAAGATTGATGGTATATCAGATTCAAACCCTTATTGTGTGACCCAGTTAGGTTTCTAGTTCTGTTATGCATAATGAGATTATATGTCGATGAATCAGTAACTATATGATGACGGATCATCGTTAGAACTTTTCGATTCTGAATCAGAACTCTTGGTAATTCGGACAATAGAATGATCGATCATCTAAATCCATTCTAATTGCCTCCCAAAATTTATCAGTGACACCTAACAGTATTATGGTGGCAACCATCAGAGCTGAATGCGAACTCTTAGTTAGCAGCTATCTGTGTGATTAAGTTTTTCTATCTTAGGCCCGATCAAGATTAGATTAAGGTGAACTCGATCAACCCTAATTTCTATCATATGATTGTATCATTCGATTCGAGTTCGAATGTGAAAAATCTAAACTAAAAAACTCTTTCTATTATTTTTACTCTGCCATGGCCATGGGACTTCTGGACTTTGATTCTCATGATTCATCATAGGGCTGCTCTCTACCAACCGAGGTAGAATAGATTTTCTAATCTTGATGTAATCCAGTTTCCTACAATGAACATGCTTATAGCCAATATACCCCTCAGGGATTCCTATGCTAGAGACTGAGTAATGGTGTAGTCAAATTATAACACCCTCAAAGTGAATGCTTTGATGTACCTTAGATCAAAGAATCAGACATACTACTGCAGCATCGAGTTAGCATTGACGAGAAGGTAGACTTCCTAAATGAGAAACCTAACTCGAGGTAGTCCACACTAAGTTGCTCCCTCGTGTCTCTAGAGTATCTGTATGCTCACTCCGATGTTCTCATATACCGGTAGAACTCAAACTATCTACTAAAGAGAGAAGTCAATTGTGCACCAACCTTCCGATCAATCACCATCCTTGTGATGATCCTATGAGCGAGAGCTATTTTATGAGTTTAATAATGATTATTTCATGTTTAAATTTTCAACTCTGAAAATAATGAATATTATCATTACCATTAACTTAATAGGAATATATTCAAAGGACACTAAATACACATATGTGATAGAAAATAATCCATTTTATTGATTGTAGTCAAAATTATAATTTTGCCCCTAGAAGTGTATTACAAGTGTCAACCAATTCTGGCTTCTAGGGCACATATATCTAACAGATATCTGGTTAGAGATTTAAAAAATACATCATCGAATTATTAATTCTATCCCAAATAATGGTTAGATGAAGAACATAAAATTTAGAGCTTTCTTTGATCAATTTTTTATCTTTATTCTTTAAATCTTCTATTCTTAGTATGGACTTAGAGTTTTTTTTTTTTTTGGCATACAATATTTTAACCTCTTAAGCTTTCTATCTAATCCTTGTAGCAAGCTTTGGACCAATGACTTCCAAACCAATTGGCTTTAGGGCATTAGATGTAAAACACCCCTTGGATTTATCTGACTCAAGTCAAAGTAGGCTACAATGGTTAAAACTAATTGTATTACAGCTTCTTCACCATTATCCAATTTTTTGATTGCAAAATCAATCTGTTTATCTTAGGACATATGGAAATTCTCTCTCAATTTAATCTTGAAAATATAGGTTAAACTAAAAAAAAAATAAAAATTAAATTGCAAAAAGCTGGGATTTGCCTTCCAGTAAGTGCTAAGTTTTTAACATCTTCTAACCAGACTTTTTCACAAATTAATTTAAGTATATAGGTCATAGAGAACTCATGATTTTCTTCATTTAGTGTTAGCTGGGCAGTTGCAAGGAGAATTGATTTTATATCCCATTATTCCTACTTTAAAAAGTAATCACCTATTAGCTTGAATTTTCTATATTTTCTATGGCCCATGTGGAGAATGACTTTCTTAATTAATATATGGTCCAGTCATCTAGATCTTTATTCTTGGAAATATGGTGTAGCCTAGATATTATATTAAAAAAAAAATTTATCCATAGTATAAATGATTTTTTATTAATTACCTGATTCATGAAAGCTTTAGTTCTTTCTTTTGTAAATTTTTCGAGCTTTTATAGGTTCATATTCCTTATTTCAATAGCTTTATTAATCTTATAATTTCCTTAGGCCTCTAAAACTGTAGTATTAGTGGTGAGTATTTCCCAAAAATTTGGCTGCTTTATTACGAGCACTCAAATAAAAAATTAAAACCAATTCTCTTCTGATTAGAATAGTAGTAGGGGGAGTTAGGTGTCGATTTTCTCAGAGATTGAAGGCTAAATTACGTTCAATTTTTAAAAAATTAAATTAATTTATTAAGTAAAAATTTAGAAAAGCAGGTTAAAGAGAATTAATTAAGATTTTAGCAAATTAAAGTAAAATAAGTAAATACTTAATTAATTAAAATTTTTAGAATTAATTAAAAAATGTCTAAGGTTTTAATTTCATCTTTCAATATTCAAATCTATAATTGATTCATGCAATCTTTTTATTATCAACAGACAATCTTATGAGATGTATATTACCTTGATCTAATTCTAACATAATCTATTCTACCGAGCATAGACCATATCTAAATACGATCCATCATCCAATCTTCATAAATATAGACATTTGATCATTGCAATCAAAAGAACTAAACTATAATTCTTATTTAATCTTATAATTCTTTCCTAATTCTGAGCATAAATCGTATCTTCTACGTCACGATCCTATCTTCTTAGGTATAAATTATAAAAAATTAAATATTAAAATATAAGTTTTATAATTTATTCTAACTTAAGTACAAATCGTATCTTTCCACGATCACGATCTGTCTCTTTAGTTATAAATAGTAAAAGATAATGAAAGCATAAAATAAGAAAAGTAGTAAAAGAGTGAAGAAATTTTATTGTCCAATAAAAAGAAAGATGAGGATCAAATTACAAACTCTCATGCTGGAAGACTTTTTTCTACTCCCTTGGATACGAGCCTCTGCATGACCATGATCACGATCGCTAGTCTTAGGATCTTTTGAAATCTCCAGAATTAAAGAAAAAGAAAAGAAAAAAAAAGAAAGAAAAAGAAGAAAGAAGAGAGAGAAAAGAGAAGAGAAGGGAGAGAAAAGAGAAGCTTGGAGGAAACATAATTTTCCCCTCAAGAGGGGTTCTCTCATTCAGTTCTCTGGCATATCAGGAGCCATTAAATAGAGGAGAAAATCAGGAGTTTTTAGATCCTTGTCGAGCTCAAATCAGAGTCCAGATTGAATTTAATCACTTAAAATAGTTTTGGCTATTGGATCTTGATCAAACGCCCTAAAATCCTCTTAAAAACCACCAAAATCAGCTCTGGATTGATTTTCAGCCATAGGATCTTAATTTGGACCAATATCGGCCATTGGATCGTGCTCAAGAAGCCTGGGAAGTTTTATTCAAACTAGGAAATAATGTCAGCCATCGGATGATCACCGGCTGCCTTCTCAGCCATCCGTGAGCAGCCAAATCGCAGCCATCCATCAACACTCGAATCGCAGCCATCGGATTTGAACTGAGATCGCTTTCAGCCATTAGATTGCACTTTTATAATACTTGTAGACCATCGTGGACCGAGCGCAATGTAGACCCAAACCAATCCCCTCGCATCTAGCTCGATGAAATGATGAATCTGCCCCTGTACACCATGATGAAAATTGCATAGACCTCTTAGCGGTCTAGGTTTGCCATGTGGCATGCTCTGATTGACCACACCTACTGAGCTGGCCGGTCTATGCCTATTCCATGGACCAATCAATTGGTCCACTGTGCACCAATCTATTTTTTTAATTTTTCTTTTATTTTAAATTTTTAGACTTCATAATTTTTTCGTTTTAATTTCAATTTGAGTGAAATTTATTACGTTGGAACCCATAAATCGAGCTTTTCGCATTGGTAGACTTCTTTCTTGCAAAACAGTAATAAAAATATTAATTTATTTTAAATAAATATTAAATTAATATATATTTTAATATTTTTATTTATTAAATTATGATAATTATCAGTGGTCTTGCATATTCTATTTACTAATGATTATCTCTTAATGGCACGAGCTACTATAAAGGATGTAGCTATGCTTTTTTCTATTATATAGGCCTATTGTTCTCTACCTGGCTAGACTGTCAATTATTCCAAGTCACAGGAAATATTCTACCCATCTACTCCCTCAATCATCAAAAACCAAATATTTATATACTGAATATTACTCTTCAAAGAGGAGCTATGAAATACTCTATAAGCCCACTAATTTCAATTTTCTAGTGGACAAGTTAATGGCCATGATTGCACACTAGAAATGGAAAGCTCTTTCGGTGGCAGGCAGAGCAACTTTGATCCAATCTGTTCTATGTTATACTCTATGTCATGTGTTTCGATTTCAGTATCAATCTTATCTAGACTTGAGAGGGAGTTCAGAGCTTTTCCATGGCAGCATTCATTTGACCTTTATTTAATTTCATGGGATCACATGTGCATGCCCAAGGATCAAGGAGGCCTCGGGCTTTCTTCATTATCATGTCATATCAAGCATGCTTACGTAAGTTGGCAGTCTAGGTGGTTTTGTGGCTTGCTTCTTTAGGGGCACAACTTATCAATAACAAATATCCCTTTAAAGTTTCCTAGAAGAGTAATACTAAACCTAGGCGATGCTCTTCCACATGAAAGAGAATTTGTGCTTATGGGCCTAAGGTGCAATATCAGTTTTAGTGGCTAATTGGAAGTGGTTATAACATTTGCAAATCCTTGTATCTCCAATTTGATTTGATCTCTCCATCTCTTTCTTGGAATGCTGATATCCTGGAGAATATTTTCATAACGATGAACCAGATCTATAATATTCTTATTACTCAGGGATGTTGGCTTAATCAGCTCATGTGGAGTAGAACCAAAATATCTCATATTTTCTTATCAAACACGTACTCCGTTTGCAAACGGTCGCATAACCCTTCTGCTCAGTGGGCCTGTGGACTCAAACTTCCACCAAGGGTCCAAATGTTTTGGTAGAGGGATAGATTGCCTTACAAAACTATGCTAGTTAGAGAAGGCATCATCCCAAATAATACTATATTCTATGACATGTGTTAGCTAGATGGGGAAAATTGCAATCATGCAATTATGAAGTGTTTCTATGCAACGAATTGCCAGCTTCTATAGAACAAAAGTCACCGTAGTTTCTACTTAGAGTCCTTGTAGGCACGAATTGAGCATCTTTCTAGTGCCAAGAGGAGGGAGAGGCCAAAATCCTTTTATGTTTATATGGTGTGATTGATTTGGAGTGTTCTCAATGAACAACTGTTCGAACAAATAATTCAGTCCCCAAATCGGCTCATCGTTAGAGTAATTGCCTTTTCGGAGGATCATTCAAGTGCTTAACTGCAAGATGCTTTTGGTACTCTATTAACACAATTGGATGGTACTTCTCAGCAATATTTATCTTATTTTTCTACAAAGGTAGTATTATGGTTGCCTCCTCCCATTGGAGTGTTGAAGGTTAATTTTGATGCCTCTGTGACACCTAACCAAGTGACAGCTAGCTTTTGATACAAAAAAAAAAAAAAAAAAACGTTGGCAGATTGATTAGAGCTAGCGGCAAACCTCTATTATCCTCATTAGTGTCCATAACTGAGGTAAGTGCGAAATAGTTAGGCCTCAAGGTTGCTGTTATGGAGCTAAGAGCAAAGCAGGTGTGGCTCAAAGGGGATTCTAGCTAGCATGGTAATCTCTTGGCTTAACAGATCATTAACATGTAGAACAAAACATAATCTTGTAATGCATGATATTCTCTCTTAGAAGGCTTGATGTTTGGTTTGTTATATTTTGGCCAACCAAGCAACGGATTTTGTGGTACACTGTGCTTTAGAAGGTGATATTATATGGAAACTAGGGAATGTGATGGATCCTCCTTTTGTAGCTATTCTTCATGTGGATGGATATAGCATTTCCTATGTCCGGAAGGTAGAAATTACAGGGGAATCATAGGTTATAGTTACCATTCAAGTGACTGAATGCATAGTTACATTGCGTTATGTTAGGATACTCTCAAACAGTACACTGCTTGAAATTCATTATGATATATACATGCATTGGTCTATTTGCTTCACTATTGCTTACTCTAGAATATTTGAGTCTATATGTTGGACGGGATGGAATGGTCTATTCGCTATTGTGTTGTATCATCTGGGCCTTGAGCCTTGCTTGATGCATTCATGGAGTGCTAGTGTTTTCTATCTTTCTGCTTGCAGACCAACCAGTGGATCAAGTGTGTTGTGTCGAGGCTCCAATGGCCACTGATGTGATTGAAGATGAATGCCAATTCGAAAATTGATGCACTGAAAGAAACCATAAAAAAAGTCCACCTACATGGGAATTCTCTGATGGGGAACCTTCCGATACTTAAGTCAACCGAAGCTTAAGCATAGTAGAAGAAAAAGAGAGAGGTTAGGAGCTTGGCCGCATGTAATTAAGATTAGTTTAGTCATCGTCCTCGGTGCTCGTCTTCGATGTTTATCCTTGAACATTGCTACTCCATGTTACATCTTCAAGAAGGTTTCGGTCAGGTGCGATAGTTGGTCGGAGATCGAGGCCAATTAATTGATCTTGGCCACAAGCTTTATTTGGAGATCCCGCACCTTCTGCGAGAAAACTCTCAACCGATCAAGAGATTGGCTGTTTACCAATCCAAGAGTCGGGACTTTATCGATGACATGGAGGATGAAATCCCACAACCAACGTCAATACATATACACCTATATATATTGAAGCCTCAGCTACATACTGACTAGCCTATTCGGGCACATGGATAATTAGAATCTTTCAACAAACTCTTGAAATATGGGCATAATTCACAACAACCACCTATGAATAATATGAATTTCTTATCCTAATAGCCTACCAGGTTCGGACATAAGAATCTATAGCATCTCTTTATATAAAAAGATAATATAGGGACCCTTGAGGTAAAACAAGCTAAGCTAAGCTTAATTATGCGAGGCCAAGCTCCTACTCTCTCTCTCCTATACTCAAGCTCTGACTGACTTAAGCATCGAAAGATTCCATCGAAGAATCTTCGATTGAATTTTTTTTTACAAATTTCTTTCAGCACATCAGTTCTCGAACAGGCATTCATCCTCAGTCACATCAACAATCAACAGAGTCTTGACACAACAAGATGGACACGTAATATATGGTTGTTCTGCTAGTGTAGTTCATATGGCTCTCTCAATATCCGACGGTGTTTTCACTTATTGGGTTATGGACTTACTGAAGGAGCGAGGGAACCTGATCCGATAATCCAAGGTGTTGCCAGGGTCCAAGATCTAGCGTTAGGCAGTTCCTGGGAGATTTGCATTCAGAGCCATCATCAATCAGAAGGCTGGGTGACAAATACCAAGTTATTTCTTTAAGGCATATGATCGAACACTCGTCAGGTGGATGAGAATTGTATTTCAACATCACATCAACTGCTTCAGATGGTATTCAGGAAATGAAGGCAGCCCGACGGAGAGTGGTTCCTATTCATCTTAATTCATTGCAGCTTGCAGGGCCAACCATCTATGCTACCGGACATGATGCTCATAGCTATCATGTTCGGGAGTTTCTTTATTTATTAAGTGGGGATCTTTTTGGTTTCGGTGGCAGCATGGCTGCCCAGGTTCGGCTTTCGTTGCCGATACTACTAGGGATGCGTGGCAGCTCTCTCTCTCTCTCTCTCTCTCTCTCTCTCTCTCTCTCTCTCTATATATATATATATATATATATAGTACGTGCAGATAAATATATATAAAAATAAGTCAAATTATTTTTAGTTATATTTATCTGCACGCTATATATATATATATATATAGTGCGTGCAGATAAATATATATTAAAATAAATCAAGCTATTTTTAATTATATTTATCTGCACTATATATATATATATATATTTAAAGCAAATGCTGTTTTGATTACACGGAAACATATTACAACGGGCCCCTAGTTAGGATGACACGGGGCGCCCACCTACTCGGGCAACATGGCTCGGCTGTCCCGTCATCTATAGCCTGAGGTCTAGGGATGTCCCAAACGCTCAACGGTAGCCTCACCAAACATCCTGGTGGTTGCGACGGCTCGCTCTTACAAAAGATGCAACGCATACACAAGGAAGACTACCGATCAGCTCATGCAAGCCTCGTTAAATAGCTGCCACGTATAAGGTTGGACTGCAAAATAAGCGATCGAGCTTTCTGATTGGAATTGTAAGGTCAGCAGCTTTTACTTCAAAACCAGGGAATTCTCAAGTTGGTGGGCCGGTCACCCAACTCGAAACCACACCAAGAACCTTCCTCTTTTCCGTCCGGATATGTACAAAAAGACCTCATAAACAATCCCCGTGGCCGAAGAACTGCTGGCCGGCCCGTTTCTACCTTCCTCTCTTTCTCCCTTCCCCTCTCTCTTGTCGTCCTCCTCTCCCACATATATCCCCTCCTCTCCTTCCCCCTCCCACTCACAATGAGGCAGTCCACTTTATTGCGGTCTTTATATTTCGGCATCCAATCCGTCCCATTTACTCCTATTTAATGTCACCATTAATGGAGGCCACCATTTTCCTTCAAAATTAAGTGTTCGAAACCCCAAATTTAAGCTCTTACCGCTGCTCCAAAGGCTGTATGCACCGCAAGTATCAACGTTCTAGCCTGTTCCACTACCCGTGGGACCACCACATTGTGAGAAATATACAAGCTCTAGTTCCTTCTGGCCTCCTTGCTTTCCCTCAGGCATTGGCTCCCACTTCTTATTTGGTCCCAACTACCTCTGATGGAAATTTAAGAAAGTGTACACAGCGAGCTAGACCAACAGGTATAGTGGGTGAGGGTGCATGAGGGAGAGAGAAGAGCGAGAAGAGGTGGTAGCTGGAGTCAAGAAAGAAATCAGTCTGTCCTATTAAATGCATCTCATCTCATCCACCTCCCTTCTATAAATCTTTCCACCCTGTCTTTCTCCCCCTTCCCCATCGCACTGCTTCCAAATACGATACCACAACGTTAGCTCGATTCATTACCTCGTTATTACACCTACAACACATTTTATTTATATTATATACCAAAAAAAAAAAAAAAACTACCAAAAGAGTGAGTTATCGTGAGCGGGGTAGAGCTCATCGTCATGGAGAGCAACACCGTGCTGGTGGTGCTGGCGTGCATCGCGGTGTACGTCATCTGGTTCTCGCGGCTGGCGGCGGGCTTGCGCGGGCCGCGAGTGTGGCCGCTGGTCGGCAGCCTCCCCGGTTTGATCCAGAATAGCGAGCGCATGCATGAGTGGATTGCCGAGAACCTGCGAGCCACCGGCGGCACATACCAGACCTGCACCTGCGCCGTCCCCGGCCTCGCCCGCTGGCAGGGGCTCGTCACCGTCACCTGCGATCCCCGCAACCTGGAGTACGTCCTCAAGACGAGGTTCGACAACTACCCCAAGGGCCCCACCTGGCACGCCGTCTTCCACGACCTCCTCGGCGACGGCATCTTCAACTCCGACGGCGACACCTGGCTCTTCCAGCGCAAGACCGCCGCCCTCGAGTTCACCACCCGCACCCTCCGCGCTGCCATGAATCGCTGGGTCTCCCGCTCCATCCACCACCGCCTCCTCCCCATCCTCCGCCGCGCCGCCGCAGGCTCCTCCGCCGTCGACCTCCAGGACCTCCTCCTCCGCCTCACCTTCGACAACATCTGCGGCCTCACCTTCGGGAAGGACCCCGAGACCCTTTCCCTGGGCCTCCCCAACAACGCCTTCGCCAACGCCTTCGATCGCGCCACCGAAGCCACCCTCCGCCGCTTCATCTTCCCGGAGTTCGTCTGGCGGCTCAAGAAATGGCTCCGCACCGGGAGCGAGGTCACTATCTCCGAAAGCGTCGTCCACGTCGAAAGGTACCTCTCCGCCGTCATCAAGAACCGAAAGCTCGAGCTCGGTGCAGATGGCAGCCACCACGACGATCTCCTTTCCCGCTTCATGAAGAAGAGCACCTACTCCGACTCCTTCCTTCAGAGCGTTGTGCTCAACTTCATTCTCGCCGGCCGCGACACCTCCTCTGTGGCTCTCAGCTGGTTCTTTTGGCTCGTCTCCACTCACCCCGCGGTCGAGCGCGACATTCTCCTCGAGCTCGCCGCCGTCCTCTCCGCTACCCGCGGCACCGACCCCGCTGCCTGGGTTTCCACTCCCCTCGTCTTCGAAGAGCTTGATCGCCTTACGTACCTTAAAGCCGCTCTCTCGGAGACTCTCCGACTCTACCCCTCCGTCCCCGAGGACTCGAAGCACGTCGTCGTCGACGACGTCCTCCCGGACGGTACCTTCGTCCCGGCCGGCTCTGCCATCACCTACTCCATATACTCAGCGGGGAGGATGAAGCCGGTGTGGGGGGAGGACTGCATGGATTTCCGGCCGGAGCGGTGGCTGTCACCGGACGGGAAGCAGTTCGAGGCGCACGACTCGTTCAAGTTCGTCGCGTTCAACGGCGGGCCTAGATTGTGCCTTGGGAAGGACTTAGCATACCTCCAGATGAAGTCCATCGCCGCTGCTGTGCTGCTGCGCCACCGCCTCGCCGTCGTCCCCGGCCACCGCGTCGAGCAGAAGATGTCTCTCACTCTCTTCATGAAGTACGGGCTCAAAATGAACGTCTATGACCGCGATCTCGATGCCGTCGCGGAGGAGCTGTGGCCGGAACAACCTAAGGTGGCGGTGGAGAGCGGCGGCAGCGCCGCTTCTGACCTTACCAAGACCGTTCAGGTGGGGTAGCCAGTGCTTAAGTTTCTTAATTCTTCTTAAGCTTAAGATGGGAGGTGGTGTGGATGAAGGTAGATAGATCGGAAGTAAACAAGTTGGTGTGAGTTTGGCGAGGAGAGGAGGTAAGGATTATTATGTCACAGATGGGTATTCTAGGAGCAACTAATTCAAAATGTTACGCTCGATATCATCTATATAAATTAATAAGGAAATGATGGAGGTTATTTGGCCAAAGAAGAGGCTCTAAAAAAAAGAGTTAGGTTTTCTATTTGTTGCTCCTTATGTGGTTGATTAGCACATGTCAACTAATTAGGGGTGCTTTTATGTGGGACAGGGTATATACGTTTTTTCTCTTTGGTCATGGAGGACGGCGTTCAATCATGGATGAATGCGGTGCTTTTATGGTCGTTTTATTGCTACGTTTCTCTGACTGCAGCCACAAGCATCGACGGCTTTCACGCCGCATGTTTAGCAGTCGGCAGCATCCGATCATCTCGATGTCGAAGGTGGCACAGCCAGTCTACTGAACAAATTTATTTAAGTGGCTATCCGAAGGATGAGGGATGTATCCTTTGCGCACAAAAGGGATTCATCTTCCTTCCCAGCCTGTAGCTGAAGAATCCAACAGAACGAGTATAGATTGGACAGATCATTAATTGGTAGGGATGGGGGGGGAGGGCAGAGCGGAGCAAGGATGGTATAGTCTTCGATTGGAGCAAAATGGACGAAGATAAACATCTTAAATTGGACTGATCGGATTAGGTAAAGCTATAGATTATATACATACATCGATTTTTTAATCTAAAAAAGGGGATTGGTGAAGATTATATTATCCTAATCGAATTCAGGACAAGTTTTTCCATTATCCATACCTGCCTAAAATCTGTTGCGAATCATATAAAACCTGCCCATTAGTGTTGGGGGGGGGGTTGGATACTCGATTAGATACAATAAATTAACAACCTAATCCATAGCTAAAATCTCTATATCCTAAATGAAAGGTTTAGGCCTTTAGGATTCTTGCAGGTTAAAACCCTGATAATATGATTTGTTTGTGATTGGCTCGCAAGAAAACAAAGGTGATTAGACCATGTTGAGTAGCATGACTTGGAAACATCGAAGGCTACAGACACACCAGCGTTGCTAGAAGTTCCACTTGGTGCAATTTTTACCCACACACGGTGTATAGAGTGCAGCACGTCCAGCATGGGTCATTGCTTATGGAATGGAAATAAAAATCTCTAAAGAAAATTTACAACTATGATGTGAACTTTCCGTCGCTGTTGTGAAGCAAATGTCTTATGGTTGACGCATATAGCCGAAACGTTTGAAATACAGACCACGTTACAGCAAAACAGGCTTCCAGCCCATAAATAGAGTCAGGCCAAATTACAGACAGTAAGATCTCAAAATCTGATACCATAACAGATAGGTACCATTGTACCGTAGTACAGAGCAAAGTAAAACAACAGCATTGAGAAATTTAAACAAAGCAAGATGCAAGAGTTTTAAATGTTATACGTGAGAGCAGATATATCCAAAGAAACAAAAGCAATCGGCTTAGCCCCCAAGCAAGGATAAAATTGATAGATGAAGAGGCTGTAAGCAATATGACCGGCTGGCATTAAGTTGTAGGTAGCCAAAAGAAAACTCCACAACATATACAAGGAAAATGAGTGCCATATATTGTGGAGCAACCCAGACCATATCAATAGACCACCTAGCAGAGATTGATATGAATACCTATCAAAGTTGGGATAATAGGAGAACTTCATGGATGAGCATATAACAGCATATCACAAAAAAATCCATGTGAAATGAAATAGCCCGTGTAGATAATCCTGAAACAAGAGCCCCTTTAATAGGCTTCTCATAAGGAAGCCGTAAAACCAATACCAAATAAAGGCCATGTAATGAGAATGATGCTTTGGAACCTAATTTGTAGTACAGCTTATAAGTGAAGGTAAAGGATCCACTCCATCAATTTGAGAAAGAATTTGCACCATGCCGTAATAGTTGTATGCCTTGTGAGCCTACATCTCTACGATGTAATTAAGTATATCAAGAAATTTGAGGCTAAGAAAACCATCCAAAGTATTCCCGTTGAAAGAGTTGTAGGAATAAAAATTGAACATTAGTATGTATAAAGTCTGCTAGAGAAAGACAATAAAACACGTTAGAGATGATATTTCATTTTTTCTCTCTTTCTTTTTTCTTTTTCAACTTTTTTATTTTCCTTTTTTTCTTTTTTCCTTTCATTTTTTTTTTCCTTTTCTTTCCTTGGCACATTAACCACCTCTTCTTCCTCTAACAGATATTGTATCGTTACACCTGCCATGTGGTTATATGGAGTGCCTCATTTAATTAGTGTTGTAGAAGTCTGAGTTGAGTTCATGAATTTCCTCGAAGATTTGATTGAATATCCCATTAATGTTATGAACTCCTGGCATTGGAGGTTGTCTTTCCCTCTCTACTAAAGAAACGTCATCCCTCCATATAAATGACAATCCCATAAGAAGACTATGCTCATGTAAGGTGGTGGAGCTCCTCTGTGTGTACAAAAGCAAAGTCCTTATAATTTTTCCATTGCTCTGCATTTCTTCAAGGATTTCTGTAGATGATAAAGTAATAAGATCCGTAAATACGTATGGACAGTAGCATAACTGGAAATTGAATTTGTGTTGTAGCGTAGAAACCCCATGCTGATAATAACTCTGAAGGCTTGAAAAAGACATGACTTGCTGTAGAGTTGATTGGAGAGACGATGCATAGGTCGGAATAAAGAAATAGCAGCCAAAATATTTTGAACCAAATGCAGAAGAGAATACGGCCATACTGAAACATCGATACGAAAACAGTCAACGGTAACTGCAAGTGATGAACATGCAGAGTTTGTAAGCCTCATAGATCTTGTGGGCATCATATACATAAATATGAAGGACCCTAGCAGCAGAAGAAACCATCAAGTATGAAAAGAAAAAGATCCAGTCAAATACCTGGTTAGATAAAAAAAATCATATGTAGTTATAGTAACCCTCACATTCTCATTGTTGCTTTTTCTGTTTTTTCCTTCTTCTTCTTCTTCTTCTTCTCCTTCTTTTGACATTCTTTTTTTTTTTTTTTTTGATCCTTCGGGACACACCTTTGTCCTCTAATTAATTCATATCGAAACACTCCTTGTTGTGGAGTAACCCTCACATTCTCATTTTTGCTTTCCTGATTTTTTTCTTTGTTTTCACATTCTATTTTATTTTTTGGTCTTGCAAAGCGTGCTTTTCTTTCCTCATTTTTCCATATTGAAACACTCCTTTTTTTGACACATTCCCCAGATGCTTGTAAGCGTTCCCATGTCTTGTTTTACCATACAAGAGCCCAACCTCCGTAACCGACGGGTTTAAAAGGAAAAGGAGAGTAGGAGAACAAAAGGATGTCCGGCTGACAGGAACATGGGAAGCAGTCCAATGATGCTCCCCTATGATGAGGTTAAATGAAGAATTTTTCATGCTAACAAGGATCAGGTGCGTAGAAAGTGAGAGCAGAGATATTTTTTGTTAGCAATTCTTGATATAAGTGGAATAATTTATGAGCATGGTCCATCCCTCCCGTGCATATAGTAGGGTCTTCAAGATAACCTGCATAGAAACCTCGTCACGTTTTTGAAAGTTTGCTTGCATGATGAACTGTTGGACATTATTGTTAATTCGTATCCCCAATCGATGTTTCCTTCGCAATTTCAAATTAGACGGGCATTGAAAATACCATCGAAAGATCTCCAGCAGACCAAAAAACATAACACTTTCATTCAGCAGCTTATGATTATATCCTGAACATTCCGAAAGAATTGGCAATGGCAGTTAAGGCATGGCCCCCGAGGATTATCTCGTGTAATGCATTCCATAAGCATCAGCTCGTAGCTGATGCGTGCAATGCCAATCCACAGAATCGTCGGTCGACCAAAGAAAGTCCCCTTATAAAGCTTTGTTAGCCATGAAGTCCGCGACCTGATCACCTTCTTTAACGTAAGGAACATGACTTAAACTATTCATCGTGCGATTACCTAACCAAGAAATGACCGTGGCCAAATCTTCCTCTAGCCATATTCTGGAGACATGCAACTGAGAGATGGCTGCCTTGACTTCATGCCGTGCAGCTAATAACCCTGCAAAAGAAACAGGACCATAAGGAAGTCTCTTACCTTCAGCCCGCGGCATAAAGGCCTCATGATTTCGATTGACATATCCCGTTGTCACATTTTCCTTAGAAACTGATGCATCAAAATAAATTTTTATAACCCCAATGGGAGGGGGAAACCAGGACGCTAATCGAGGTTGACGAAAGGAAAATTTCTTTTGTAAATGGCTTCCCCGGTACCGACACGGGGCTTGCAAACCTTGAGCTCGGAGGCGACCATAGTTGATAGCAAAGATGTGAGCCTATTTAGAATATGTGATGAGGTTAGTTGATTATTACCGAACCCACCATAGCAGCCAGGCTGCATATGCCAAGAGTGATTTCTGCTCATTCCATAGAGAGATGGTCCATCGGTACCAACAAAGAATTAGGACAGAAGTTCAGCCAATACATGCAGCTAAGTTGGTGCTAATATGTTTGTGCGAAGTCGCAATGAACAATTGCATGAGTGCAATCCTCAATTTGATTAGTACATAAGTCACAAAACCGATCATTACTCGAAATGATGTTACAATGTCCAAGAACCAAAGTTTATTCCATGCAAGCCTCCAAATGAAGATTTTAACTCTAGGACGTGCCTTTGGACACCAGATCCAGCCACAATTATTCTACATTACTTGAAAATTATTTTGGATGAACAAACCTCTCATGTCATGTAAGGTCATATGCATAAAATGTATTGGTTCCAGCTCAAGCATGTTGAACAACCTCCGCAATTTTGGGGCAGGTGAGCCAAAATTTTTCAAAACGAAAAACATGAGGTCCCCTATTTATTCTATCAATGATAGTGATAAGAAGGGGGCAATGGTCTGATGCAAATCGAGCTAGATGAGTAAATGAGGATTCTGGATGCAAATTAAGCCATAAATCAGAGGCAAAATCTCGATCTATGCACTCCTAAACTCTTGCCAAGCCTAGGTGGTTATTGCACCAGAAGGATCAAAAAAATCGAGGTCAATAAGGTAAGAAAGTTTTGAAATTCTCTAACATCCCTATTGATATGAAAAGCCTTGCCCCTTTTTTATCGGAAGCATCAAGAATATAATTAAAGTCACCCACAATAAGCAAAGAAATATGTAATGATAAAACATGACAGACCTGCGACCATATGAAACGTCGTTGAAAAATAGATATACTAGCATAAACGACGACCAAGATCCATAAGGGAGCACGGTTAAGCGAAAGACCACTTGCCTATCTATATGATAGAAATAAATAGAACCTAGAGTCTTTTTTTCAAACAATGATGATACCACCGGATAACCTGACCGCAGGGATAATATAATAATCCCAAGCAGGCCCAAAAATCCTGCAGATCCGATTACTGGCGGTCTCATCAAGACAAGTTTCCAATAAACTTAACATGACAAGATTATATTATCTTAATAATATTTTAATATAATTGGCACGAGGGGGCTTTACAGCGCCCCAACAATTCCAGACAAGTGTCTTCATGTGGAAGGGTGTTGACTCTGATCCACCAAGCTAGGATCAGGCTCGCTATTAAACTTTGCTCTTGAAAAATTTCCATCAACCACCAATACGTACGTTAACCAGAGAGGTAGAAAGAAGATTACCATGAAGTGTAGATATGAGTTGCTGATAAGCTCCCTCATGGGAAGGGGCTATTTGTAAATCTGAGGAGAGTGCCAATGTGTCCGCTTTTTGATGTACTTCTTCGGTGGACCCCTCGGGAACCCTATGAACAAAAGATTTAGAAGTTCCAATATTAACCGGTTTCCATACCTTAACAATAGAGTTTTTTTTGTCTTTGCACCCAAGATGCTTGCATTGGTCCCATCTCCTTTATCCTCAATTTCTACAGATTTATGCAGTAGCATTTTGGCTTGTGGCGGGGAAGTAGAACTTGACCGTGCTTGAGGCTTTGTCGGGGAAAATTAAGGTTATCTAACGTTAAAGATGGTCCCTAGCTTGGCCTCTATAAAATAAGAGTTGTATTTTCTCATCAAAAGAACAAATTCAATAAAGCAAAGGCTAGAAAATCCTCTTAATATTATGAGTGTATAAACTACAACAAAAATAATCTATAGCAATGAAATTTTAGTTTACTTAACAAAAAGCAAAGCTATAAACACTCTCTACTAATGATTTTAAAAAAATATTATAGCAATTCATCAAAAGTATTATCAAAAGTTATTATATAATGATAGTACCTTATAACAACTACAAAAGATTATTATCTATAGCAATAATTATAAAAATTATCATAAAAAGATCTAAAAAATGTAAAGGTTATTTATAAATGTCACTAAAATTTTTAATATTACGATAGTACCTTATAAGAATATTTTTTTTTGATTATATAAAACTTAATTAGCTATATATATAGTTTTATTGCAAAATACTAACTAGTTATCGATGAAATAAATTTTTCCATCCATACGTCATTGTATAATTAACAGTTTTCATCATTTATTTTTTTGACAAAATAGTACCATTACAAATTAATTTGAATTCTTTTGTGATAATAATATATAATCACTAAATATTTATTTATTTTTTTCTAAAAAATACTGCATATATCTAATAAATTTTAGATGTAATCAGGTTTCAACTATATATATCCACTACTATATATTTTATTTGTACTTAACAAATATTAATAGATTAAATATGCTAGTTTCAACTTCATTTAGCCAGATCTATTTATTGAATGAATTGCATGATCAGTCAAGTTAGATAAATAATTCAAAAAATATAGATTAAGTTAGGCTTGAAATTTTTTATCTATTTTATAATAATTTTATACATTAGTGATCATTAATTAATTAAAATATATTACAAATAATGTATTAGTATAGTGTAGTGTATAAAAACTTTTACCTACTCTAATAAAAAAATAAATCTTTGATGATTATTTATTATTAAGGAGATGGTAAATTTAATAAATTGATTATATATTATATTTTACATTAAAATTTTTTGATTGATTAAATATATTATTTTCAACTTGATTCAAGCTAATCCATTTAATGAATAAGTTATATGATTCAACATAGTTTAACATTTAGATAAAATAGTTTTCGATGCAAAATCCAATATCGATATTGCAAAGAAGGCACCATATGTAAGTAGTGGTCTAAGATATAATTATTAAAAATTTGACTTAATTTGGATCACGATTTGTATGATAATCTAATTTTTTGAGCATGAATCTCTAGCAGCCCAAAAAATAGAAAAAGAAACAATAAAAACAATAAAAAAAGGGGGTGGGGGGTAGGCATGAGATGAAGACTCCCAATGGGAGTCTTCTTCGATCCCATGTCGGATCAAAATAGGACTTCTAGGGCTTTCAAAATCTCAGGAGATTCTCTATAAATCCCCTCCTCCCCCGTCAAAAGAGTCCACGCATTAAACCTAGTCGTCCACCGACCTTCCTTCCTCCTCTTTCTCTCTTTTTTCTTTTGCTAAAGCCGCGAACATCCTCATCATACCCGCCCAAAGTTCTTATCGGAGAAGCCACCAAAACTAAGGTAAGGTCCCGATTCTCCTTTTTCTCTCTCTTGCTCATCTTCCCAAGGCCTCAGGCCTTGTAGTTGGCCACCAGCTTTGATAAAAATTAATCCCAAAAAAGATCTCCTATTTTTCTCCTATTTGGTTGAGTCCTCTTTCCCTTTTTTCTTTCGGCCACCGGCACCACCGCTTACGATGCCACACTCTTGTATTATGATCTCACTTATCAACTACCTTTTCTGAAAGTTTTGGCCATCGATGATTGGCCGAATATTGAAAAAAATACAAAAAAAATGGATGGATCCCCTATTTTTGGATCTTTCCCATGATTCCCATCATCTAGACCTTATCGTCGGTCGTTCCTTGCTCTACTACCATTGACTACCCACTACTGGACCTCCGACTATGCCATCGCACCCCGTCGGAGCACCAACCGTGGACCACAGCCCCATCCCCTATTCGGCTAAGAAGGAAAGAAGAAAAGAAAAGAAAGAAAGAAGAGAAGAAGAAAAGAAAAGAAAACGAAAAGAAAAGAAAAAAAAGAGAAAAAATGATTTTTTCTCTCTCTCCTTCTCTCTCTAGGAATTCTCTCTATCTCTTTTTTTCTCTCTATATGATCCATGGATCCCATCATAAACTTGAAATGATCTTTTCAAAAAGATCCAAAATGGTCTTAAAATCCATGTAATAGGTTGGATCTAACCTGACCTTTATCAAAAATCTATAGCATCTGATCACAATTAACGCATATCGAGTCACCCCGATATAACTTCTGATGATTTCAATCATGATTGTCTTTTCTAAATGATACAAAGATTCTCTCTCTACTTTCTCTCTCCTCATCTATTTTCTCTCTTTAAGAAGATCAATGAACTTTAGTATTAAGCTATGCCTTTCTCTTCTAGGGACCCATCTTGACTCCTACAAGATTATTCAAAGTTATTTTAAAATCCATGCCATACATCAACCCCACTTCGGCCATGTCTAGTATCTTTAGAATCCATCATTGATGAACCCTGTTAATCAATCTTAACTTTGATCCAATATGTACTTCATGATTCTTTACTCGAGTCACTTAGATCTGATCCTTGGCTAAGAGACTCTGAATTGCCCTTATGCCTGGACGGTCTAACACATCCAATCAACGGTCCTCCTTTCTTACAATTAAATCTTATTATCTTTATCGAATAAAAATTGATTATATTTTTGATATTTTAGATAGGATTATCTGTGAAGTCTGAAGATTTAGGATGAATAAGATAAATAAAATCTTATGCTCTTTATTTATTTTTAAATTATCATTTTTTATATAAATAAATTATTATTGATGAAATTATATTTTTAATAAAATAAGGATTAGCATATGGGATATGAAACAACATGTTTAATTATGATCATTAATTTAATAAATATATTTTATAAAAATAACATATTTATGAAGTATGAATTTTATTATTTTTTCATCTATGTATATGTATATTTTAAGAAAAAGATATAAGAATTTCAAATGCTCTCAGATAGCTATGAATGAATCCCTAAAATTAAAAAAATCGATACTTGGAGCTAGCATCCACAAGAAACATGGCCTCGCCAACAAGCATAAAGTTAATACAAGAAACAAGAATCCTATTGGTTAAGAAATATAGCCCTATCATGGATACAAAATGATCTTAGTATAAATATCTATGAGCAAGATTTTGAAACATGATATGAACATATGACATGAATGATTTACGAACATGTTTATGAAATTTCATGATTTAAGCATGCTTGATTGACTTTATAACTTATTTTATACTATACTTTATGAAATACTTTATTTTATAATATTTATAATTTTTATAAATATTGCATTATCATAAAAAAATTTATGCTTGATCCGGTAAGAAAGTATAGGTTTTACTTACCAGACTAATGTAGCTTATATCTCTTTTATTTTTTTTTTTTACAGAGGAATAAGATTAAGAATGACGAAGGATCCAGGCTTGAAAATCTGCATAGCAAGCTTGAAAATTTTGATAATTGAACTTAATTTATTAAATGATCATGAACTTGTAAAAGATTATTTATGAATTTTGAGAAATAGATTTTGATTTTATTTTGAATTTAGATTCTCTGAATCGATCTTGGTTTAATTATTTGATGAATGATTGAAATTAAATCTTTTATTATATTTTATTTATGATGAATTTTAGTTGATTATGATTGATAGGCTTTATGTTATCGAGGGCGATATCCCTCGGTAGCATGGTCGTGTTATGTCCCGGATTAGGGATGTAACATTTTATGGTATTTAAGTAATAGATTTAATAATAGGTAGAATTTAAAATCTAGCAATATGTTTGATTATAAGTAGAACTTAAGCCTAGGATTGGAATTCCTAAGGATGAGTAGATAAAGAGAATAGAAGAATTGATCTAGATTAAAATTGTACAACATAAATGATTTAAAGATTGAATTTTAGATCAATAGGTATTATGATAAAATTTATGTATAAGTGAAATACGGTATAACACAACCGATGAGTTATATCTTAGGTTTTAATAAGTAGGATAACCTATGTTTATGAGATGTTGATCTTTGAATATGCGATGTTATTGAAGGAAACCTAAGATTAAATATTAGATTAAATATCTTAAGCATAATTTTTAAAATTTTAAAGTAGAAGACTTAAGATTAAATATTTTAATCTAATAAACATGCTTAAAATCAAATCTAAAATACCTACCTAGGATCTATAACATGCATGAAATATAGCATGCATAAAATCTGAAAAATAAAACATATGCATCGATCATATCAATGCTAGAATCTATATCTAACTTTTAGATCTATCTATTAAGGATCAGAATCTTATACCTGAGCATGGGTAAATGATCTCTGCTATTGAAACTTTTAGATGTGAAGATCTAAAGATTACTCATAGCCGCATAAGATGTCCGGCCTCTACAAATCGTCCACTCAAAGTCTCGTGCTAATTCGATCTTCTGAAACTACTAGATCGCATGAAGATCGAAGAGATGGCTGATCTAATTTCTTCTCATTCTTCAAATCTCTCAAACTTTCCAAAGCCGAAAAAGGATCTATGAAGGATGTAGGAAAGAAGAAGAAGAATAAAGAAAACTATTTTTCTCTCTGATTTTTCGTTCTCCCAAAAATCCCTAGAACCTAGGGTTTGATCTCTCATCCTAGAGGAGGAAGAACTCCTCTAATTTCTCTCATGCCCAAGAAGGTTTCCCACCCCTATATCTCATGCCCCAAAAGTCTTTGGCCCCCTCTCTCACTTCTGATTTTCACATAGAAAACACAATAGGATTGGCATACAAAAAAAGGAGGGGTTTTATAGATGTAAAACCCCTAGTCTAGATAAGGTAGGATAAGACTAGGTTTTGGTCTAAATTTAAATTTCTTTAAATCTAAACTTCATCCAACGAAATCTTATCTCTATCCATCTGGAAAAAGTGGCCAAAAAAACACTATGGGCATAGGAAAATAATGGGAGAAATTTTTATTTTGTCGCACAAAATAAAGAGTCCTTCTATAAATAGTCAACTATGGTGGATAAGGAGATTAGTTAGAGTTTTATTTCAAAACTCTTTTGAGACAAACCTAAATCAAACTAAAACTTATCCAAATGGGGAGACAAGGTGGGGTTTTTTTGTTGAATATCCTATGCACAAACTCCCTTTGTGCATGGAGAAGAGGGCACAGAGACACTAGGTGGCATAGGGAGCAATCCAACATTGTTTGGACTCTAGGTTTTGTCATCTGGTTTCAACTAAGTCCAATCTAATTGCAACCAAATTAATAAGACTAAACCTAGTCTAATTAGGCTTAAAACTAACTTAATTAAATTCTAACTAAATTAGAATTTGGTCAAGTTTAAGTCCTGGTCAAATTAGGAATCAATCTCCCTTAGTGATTAGGCCATCTTATAACCTAATTGGGTCAAATCAAATTGAATACAATTCAATTAGATTTGATCCAAACTTCATTGCTTAATCAAATTAAGCTAATTTGCAATCTTATTACTAACAAATCCTCCAATGATAGAGTCTCAATCTAGTAGGACTCCTAATCATAGAGTTTCAGTCCAGTAAAACTTTTGATCGTAAAGTTTTAGTTCAATGAAACTCTTGATCAACCATATGATCAGACAAGTACTTCTTTTAAGTGTGACTCTATAGGTTTGAATCTAAGCCAGTAGTATAGAAATAAATTTATGTACCAAACGAAGTGACTATCTAGCAATGGTATCCAACGTCCGGATAGATCGAATGTATGCAAACTAACATTTGGAACCTACTAGAATATGGTTACCATATAATTCATTCATTTAATCTTGAATGCTCAGAGGATGATCTAGGATTTAACTATCAATCCTGAATAAGTCATCCACATTGTATGTTAAATTTTAAATCCATCACATGGATTATCCCAATTGAGATTTTGCTAAATTGAAATACAGTAATGCATTATCTCCAAGCTCTTGAATCCATTAATCCCATCTTGACTCATGTACCGACTTAATAAGTACTTGACTATACTCAAAAATCATCTATTATTGAATTAAAAATTTAGATAATCCGACACCAAAGTGCAGTGAGTTACTTACAAGTCATTATGGTAATCTCAAGTCTAAGAAATACTTATATCTATATCTTTTTAGAGCATGTCTTGATAGCATAATGCTTTGGAGTGGTCATGTTCAATGTAGATATACTCCTATATCTCACTTACATGCCATGTTAGTGTCTTCATACTCCTTGGTTAAGATGATAACCAACCTATATCGCACACAACGATCTATACTTGATATTGCTATCATCCTAGTAATAGCATATTATTTAGTCACGAACAAATTTAAGGAATAAATGATAAATTCTTTTTTATCAATTTAAAATAGTCCTAAGAACTTCAACACAATATAGAAGTTCGTTAAAAGATGTATGTACAATTTATGATGAAAAAGTCAAATAATATTTTATTGATTAATAATTTCACATATATATATATAAATGAGCTCAATCATCAGCATGCTGATAATTAATTTTGGAACATAATTTTCAATAATTCTCACTTGGACTAAAGTCAATCGGTATACTATCATATACCCATCTTTGACTTGTGATCATCAAACTCTTTTATCGTAAGAGCTTTGGTGAATGAGTCAGCCAGGTTCTTCTTTCCATCGATCTTCTAAAGCTCAACGTCATCTCGATCCACGATCTTTTAGATAAGATCGTAGCAACATAGAATAGGCTTCATTCGTTAGTGTGCTTTTGGTTCCTTCACCTGAGCAATGGCTTTAATGCTATCATAGAACAGCAGGACTGGACCATCAAGAGAGGATGCCACTCTGAGATCGGTGATGAATTTTCTCAGCCACACAACTTTTTTGATAGCATCGGATGCTATAATATGTTCTATCTTGCAAACTGAGTCAATTACAGTATGCTGCTTAGAACTTTTTCAATATATAGCTCCATCATTAAGGATAAAAAATATATCTCGATATACTTTTGCTGTCATCGTGATCAGATTAAAAATTAGAGTTTGTAAATCCCATAAGTTTTAAATCTAACATACTATAAATGAGCCACTGATCCTTAGTATTTCTTAAATACTTAAGGATGATTTTTATAACCTTCCAATGATTCTCTCCTGGATTAGACTAGTATCTACTCACTACCCCTAGTAGTATGCCACATTTGATCTCATACATATCATGGTGTACATAATAGAATCTACTATCAAGGCATATAGTATTCTACTCATACGCTCTCTCTCTTGAGGTGTTGTCGGATAATCCCTCTTCGAGAGAGAAATCTCATAGCTTATCAAAAAATGGCCCTTCTTGAAATTCTCCATGCTTAACCATTTCAGCATAGTATCTATGTATGTGAACTAGGACAACTCAAGTATCCTCTTAAATCTATCTCTATAGATCTTCATTTCTAGGATGTAGGATGTTTCTCCCAAGTCTTTCATGAAGAACATAGATGACGGCCAAACCTTTATTTCCTGCAATATAGAGATGTCATTCTCGATTAAAAGAATATCATCCATATACAATACAAGAACTACAACCACAGAATTATTAGCCCATTTATAAATACAGAATTTTTTTCCATTCTTAACGAAGCCATACGTTCTAATCATTTTATCAAAATACATGTTCTAAGTCCAAGATGCCTGCTTTAATCCATACATGGATCTCTGAAGCTTGCATATCTTAGACTCATTTATGAATGTAAATTCTTCAGGCTGTATCATATATATCTCTTCTTCCAACTCTTCATTTAGAAAATCTGTCTCCACATCCATTTACTAGATTTTATAGTCTAAATAGATAGTTATTACAAGCATAATCTGAATGAATTTGAGCATTACTATAGAACAAAATGTCTTATCATAGTCTATATGATAATGCTAACGATATCCCTTAGCAACCAGACAAGCTTTATAGGTCTCCATCTTTTCATCTACACCTCTTTTTCTTTTGAAGACCCACTTACTATTGAAAATCGATCTAGGGTTAGCTTTTAAAATTTTTTCAAAATTCCAGCGAAAAAGATGAGTTAATCACATCAATTCATGAATAAAATAATATAAAATCCTAGACCTAGAATTCTATTATATGATTAAATCATGATATTAAATTAAAAATTAAAATATCCAATGAAAAAATGTTGATCACATCAATATATATCTACACTAGATCTAATCTAGATATGCAATACGAAGATCAAATCATCCTTACCTTTGCAACTCGAGTTTCTTAACTCACTGATCCAAGCCTAAGATTATTGCTCCGAGCTGCACATGCATCTGACCTCTATAGGTTGTCCACATAAGCCCTCGATCGTATATCAGAAGTTCGATACCGAAAATCAGCATAGTATGCTAGTACTGTGCTGATCCTTCTTTGATGGTTGATCTGGATCTTTCTTCTTCAAAACTTGGACTCTCTAATAAGTAAAAGGAAGGATGAAAACTTTGTAAATCAGAGACACTCTTAAAACACATACAAAAATTGAAGAAAAAAATCAAGAAGAGAATCCTAGAAGAAGACCCTCTTCTTCTTCTTTATTCTCTCACCTAGACACTTTGATTGGCATCTTTACAATTTTCATGCCCTAGACCTTTCTCTTCCAGGTCTTCCCATGTCCCAATAGCCCTCTCAAGTATTTAGAATCACCAAAGAAATCAAGCCAAAATTTATTTTATAGATGAAGATATAAAATAATTCTTGACTATGTCAAATACCTAGTCAAGAGTTATCCAAATAAGGCTAGACCCTTTATCTTTTGCATGAACCATCTGCTCTTGTCACACAAAAGCCTCTCTAAAATGCACAAAAATTCCAAAATAAAAATAGGGAGTGGGCGGCATAGTATGGAAAGAGTTTTGGTTGCTTTAAAATTTTATCTCATAGAATTTAAATTAGCTCAAACTCCTTCTTTGACTTGGTCCATAACATCTTATCATGTAAGAAAAAAAGGGGGCGACTTGGGGTGCTTGTGAACTCCTAGAGAGTGGATTTTTCATGCATAAAACTTTCAAAGAAGGCATCGGGGGGCATTGGGACTATATGGTGCAAGGATTAGGAGTCCTAGTCATACTAGGACTCCTATTTTGACATGGTCCAACTTGATCCTTGGACCAAATTAAATAAGAATTTATTTAACCTAATTAGAATAGATCTTAGTCCAACTAATAATCTGATAAAATTAGATTAAATTAGATTTAATTTTAATTTAATTTTTAATTAAATTAAAAATTATGTTGATATAATCTAAATCCAAATCATCCAATAAACTAATTAGACTTGATATAATCAAATCTAAATTAAATCTAATTAAATTATATTTAATTAGACTTAATCTCAATCCTTTGGCTTAATCAAATTAAATCAATTAGCAATTCAATTGCTAATTGATCCTCCTGCAATACTTGCACTAGGTTAAACATCAATCATATTGATTATTTGACCTAATAACGATTCTCAATCGTTGATCAATCATCCGATCAGATTGAGAACTCTTATGTATATGATCCCATAGATTCAAACCTAAGTCTGTAGCATAGAAATAAATTTTTATATTAATCAGAGTGACCATTTAGCAATGGTACTCGATGGCTGGATAGGTCAAATATGTAGAACAATATTCTTAGAATCCATGTGGATATAGTTTCTATATAATTTATTTTCTTGACCAAAATACTCGTAGGATACCTCGGAGTTTAATTGTCAACCATAATTAGGTCATCCACATTATATTTCAAAATATCAAATCTATTTTATGGATTATTCTGGCCAAGATTTTTGCTATATTGAAATACAGTGATGCATTCTTCTCCAACACTTGGAGTGATCAATTCCATCTTGATCACTCACCAACTTTGCAAGTACTTGACTATACTCAGAAACCTTTCATTACTGAATTAGAAATTCAGTTAGTCTAATACCAAAACACAGTGAGTTACTTAAAGCCACTGTAGTGATCTCAGGTCTAAGGAATATTTATATCTATATCCTATCAGAGCAATTCTTGATAGCAGAATGCTCTGAAGTTGATCATGTTCAGTGACGATGTACCTATATATCTCACTTATATGCCATATCAGTATTTTCATACTTCTTGGTTAAGAGAAAAACCAACCTATATGGCATATAATGACCTATGCTCGATAAATACTGTCATCTTAATTAACAGCATATCATTTGATCATGAACTATTTAAGGACTAATCGATAAATCCTCTTTTTATTGAAACTAAATAGTTCTAAGAACTTCATCACAATAATGAAGTTTATTAAAAGATGTAGACTTTATGATAAAAATATTAAAATATTTATTTTATTTATTAATAAATTAATTATAATTATAAGATAGCACAATCATTAACAGATTGATAATTGACTTTGAAACATATTTTTCAACAACTTTCACTTATCATAAAGCCACTCAGCATAGTATCTAATATCCATCTTTGACTTGTGGTCGTCAAACTATTTTATCGCCAAGGCTTTAGTGAAGGGGTCGATCAGGTTCTCCTTTCCATCGATCTTCTGAAGGTCGAGTCATCTCAATCCATAATCTTCCGGATCAGGTGGTAGTGACACAGTATGTGCTTCATTCGTTGATATACTTTTGGTTCTTTCGCTTAAGCAATGGCATCAGTGCTGTCACAGTGGAGCAGGATTGATCCATTAAGAAAGGATGCTACTCCAAGCTCAGTGATGAATTTTCTCAGCCACAGCTTTTTTCATGGCATCTGATGTTGTGATGTACTCTACTTCACAAACAGAGTTTATCATAGTATGCTGCTTGGAACTCTTCCAGCAGATGGCTCCACCATTAAGGATAAAGATATAATCCGACATACTTCTAATGTCATCATGGTTAAATTGAAAATTGGAGTCAGTAAATTCCATAAGTTTCAGATATGACTCACCATAAACCAACCATTAGTCCTTAGTATTTATCAAATACTTAAGAAAACTTTTACCACTTTTCAGTTGTTCTCTCCTAGATCAGATTGGTATCTACTCACTAATTCTAGTGAGTATGCCACATCTGAACTTATACATATCATAGCGTATATGATAGATCCTATAGCCGAAGCATATGGAACTTTACTCATACGCTCTCTCTTCAGAAGTTGTCAGATAATTCTTCTTAGAGAAAAAAATTTCATGGTCTATCGAAAGATATCCCTTTTTGAAATTCTCCATGCTGAACCTCTTTAGAACAATTTCTATGTACGTGGACTGGGATAACCCAAGCATCCTCTTAGATCTATCCCTACAGATCTTCATTCCTAGAATGTAAGATGCTTCACCCAAGTTCTTCATGGAGAATTGAGATGAAAATCAATTTTTCATTCCTTATAGTGCAGAGATGTCATTTCAGATTAAGAGAATGTCATCTACATATAAGGCAAAAAATACCTATGAGGATTTATGGTGCTCCTAAGCCTTGGAAGGCTACGGAAGGAGTCAGGGTGTTGGCTCTAAAGATTCTAGGGGCTTGGTTGGTGCTTCGAAAACCTGGGACATAAGATAAAGTAAGGAACCAAAGTCAAAGAATCAAGACTATAGAAAGAAGATTTTCTGTAGGTTAGCTAACTCAGTCCAAAACTGGATCGACTAAGTCTCAGTGCACAGACAAAATAGAGAGCTGTGCATTCGAAACTGCTAGCACAGCACAGGACTGGATCGAGTCAGTTTTGGACTGAGCCGATCCAGTGAAACTTAGCCGACTTAGTGCTGAGACTGAGCCGACTCAATGCATGGATAGAGTTACGCGAGGATCTATTTTGGGCTAGGGTCTGGGATGATCCTAGGGGTCTTAAGGTCTGGTTTGAGAGATCTTAAGGTGGCTAATTTATGTATTGATTGGATCTAAATCCAGAGGATGAGAGCATGGGAGACATGGATGTACATGGGCTCGGTGAGTGCTTTTATGTATTGGATTAGTCGGAGAGTTTTTTTATCGAGCCTAATGGTTATATATAAATACATATGTTGTATTAGGATTTTATTAGGCTGTGAATGCTGTGGAATATAGACCTTTTCTTCTTCAACTCTCTTCTTCTCTTCTCTCTAGAGTTGCCACCCTAGGATTCTTGAAGAAGTCCTAGCGAAGGAGGGCATCTCCCTCAAGCCCAAGGAGGGAGGCACCCCATCACAGATCTAGGTGGATGATCGATGGTTTGCTACCCATAAAGAACATCATAGATTCCTTAAAATTCATGCTAAAGATCAGAAGCTTTCATAACATGGTATCGATGCTTGTGATGCCAAAGATGATTGGCGTTCAAGCAATATCATGGGTCTATAATTTGGTATCAGAGCTAGGTGATGTTTGAAATATTGTGGATGATAATTTGGTATCAGAGCTAGATGATGTCTAGAATGTTATGGACGATAATATAGTATCAGAGCCAGATTTTAGAGCCTGATGGTGCATGAAAAGAAAGAAGAAGTCGTACAAGGTGAAATCAAAAATCTACACAAGGATTTCATAATATGTCTTAAATCTATCTTTGTTATTGCTGTGGTTTGACCAACCAAGAGCAGCGAGTTGAAGATGGAGGTTGAGAGGTTTAATGAAAAGAGATTTTCTTGGGGTGGAAGAATTTGATGCATGATTTGCTGATCGATCTTGGTGGAAAGATTGGGGTGTATGATGGTTATATAACAGGCAGGAAGCGCTGGAGTGCTGTAATAGTGCTTCCCTGGAGATGCAAGGCTGAGAGAGGCTCAATGATGCAGCAGTCAAGGGAGGTATTTCAGTAGAGAACATCAGGATTCTTTAGAAAGATGGGCAATGTTGGGCTATTGAAAAAAAGTTTTTCAAGGGATAATGGTCAAAGAAAGGCTGAAAAAGCGACTATACGTCCTTTGATGTCGGAAAGATGGAAAAGTAGTCGGAGATGTATTTAGCAGTTTGACCAGAGCATGGATTTACGAAGCCTTGAGAATGATGGAGATGGATGATCCATAGAGGTCCAACAGGTCAGGACTGGATGGCTGTAGAGCGGTGCAGAGATGAGTCAGGAAGCGCTGGAGTGCTTAGGAGCGCTACCCTAAAGGCATAGGGGCTGAGAGAGGCTTGGTAGTGCAGTAGTCGAGGAGTGTATCTCAGTAGAGAGTATCAGTAGAATCTTAGAGAGATCAGATGCAGATCTCAGAAAGAGTCAGAGGGTCTCAGAGAGCGCTAGGAGGTCTCTAGCAGTCGAAAGTATCATGGATTAGGTTTCTTCTATAGGGGCACTAAGGAGAGTCACGGTTCAGATGGAGGATGATTCTCCGGACGTAACTGAAGTGATGGCTGGTGTAGTGGTAGAAGAGAAGGACTAGGGTGGAATTTTCTAGGGTTCAGTCGCTGAATTCAAAAGAGTTGGATGTGCTCTTGGGTTTTGGAGGTGCCCGTAGGTTGCAGAGGTATCCGAGATGGTTTCGAAGGAGTCCGTGGAGTATGGAGGGTTCGAAGGGGTAGCAACGATATTCGAGGTGCAGCGATAGGCTCAGTAGTGCAGCATTGAGTGATTGGCCTCGAGGGACTCGATGATAGAGTCGACTTCTGCAACATCAGATGGACTTCGAATATAGGTGGAGCTCTGCAGTGATAGCTTCACAAGTAGAGAAAAAATTTAACATGAGTTCAGAGCACCAGTGATGCATAGTTTCAGATGGAGAGATGCATGCAGGTGGACAGGCGTAGCTCTTAGGAGATCGTATCAGGTGATACAACATGTGCTACTATAGAAATGCTGTAGGTTCTCCAAAAAAGTTCAGAAAAGTAATGCAGCTGCTAAGCAGAAGGGATCTTACAATTCTAAGATGGTGCTAAGAAGCAAGCATAGATCTTTAGTGGTGGAGGCGGTCATCCCAAAGGCCTCAAGGGTGCATAATAGTTGAAGAGGATTGGCGGAGGCAATGTTTGCATAGGTGCTGTCGAGTGTGCAGGAATAGTGTGATCATATAGGAGGGCATTGCTAAGGGGTTTGCCAAAGCTTGGGGCACCAAGATGGAGATTGTGAGGATTTATGGTGCTCCCAAGTCTTGAGAGGCCACGGAAGGAATCAAGGTGTTGGCTTCAAAGATTCCATGGGCTTGGTTGGTGCTTCAGAAACCTGGGACACAAGATGAAGTAAGGAACCAAAGTCGGAGAATCAAGACTGCAGAAAGAAGATTTTCTGTAGGTTAGCCGGCTCAGTCCAAAATTAGGTCGGCTAAGTCTTAGTGCACATGCAAAATAGAGAGCTATGCGTTCGGAACTGCTGACACGGCATAGGATTGGGTCGGCCCAGTTTTGGACTGAGCCAACCTAATGGAACTTAGTCGGCTCAGTGCACGGGCAGAGTTACGCGAGGGTCTATTTTGGACTAGAGTCTAGGATGATCCTAGGAGTCTTAAAGCCTGATCTGAGAGGTCTTAAGGTGGCTAATTCATGTATGGGTCGGATCTAGATCCAAAGAATGAAAGCATGGAAGATATGGATGTATATGGGCTCAGTGAGTGCTTTCATGTATTGAGTTAGTCGTAGAGTTTTTTGGTCGAATCTAATGGTTATGTATAAATACATAGGTTGTATTAGGATTTCATTAGACTGTGAATGCTATAGAATACAGACTTTTTCTTCCCCAACTCTCTTCTTCTTTTCTCTCTAGAGTTGCCGCCCTAGGGTTCTTGAAGAAGCCCTAGCGAAGGGGGGCATCTCCCTCAAGCCCAAGGAGGGAGGTGCCCCATCATAGATCCAGGTGGAGGATCGATGGTTTGCTATCCATAAAGAATATCATAAATTCCTTCAGATCCATGCTAAAGATCAGGAGCTTCTGTAATATGGTATCGGTGCTTGTGATGCCAAGGATGATTGACGTTCGAGCGATATCATGGGTCTACAATTTGGTATCAGAGCTAGGTGAGGTCTGAAATGTTGTGGACGATAATAATACCACTACCAAACCATTCACCCACTTGTAAATGCAGGAATCTTTTTCATTCTTAATAAAGCTATACATTTTGATTAACTTATCAAAATGCATGTTCCAACTCCAAGGTGCTTGCTTCAATCCATAAATGGATCTCTAAAGCTTACACATCTTGGACTCACCTATAGATATGAACCCTTTAGGTTGTATTATATACACCTCTTCGATCAGCTCTCCATTCAAGAAAGCTATCTTCACATCCATCTGTCTAATCTCATAATTCAGAGGACAGCCATCGCAAGCATTATTCGAATGAATTTTATCATTGCCATAGGAGAGAATGTCTCGTCATAATTAATACCATAATGTCGATGATATCCCTTGACAATACCATAATGTCTGCATCCCTCTTTTATTTTGAAGACCCATTTACATCCAATGGATTTCACCCCTTCAGATGGGTCAACTAATATCCATACATCATTGACCTTCATGAACTCTATTTTGAATTTCATGGTCTCAAGCCATTTCTCAGAATCAGACATCTGCATTGCATCCATATATGTGATTGGATCCTCATCGTTCTCATCAAGTTCAATGAAATCACCATCCCAGACAAAGAAACCATAGTATCTGTCTAGTTGATGCAGTACTCTATCAGATCACCTTAATGGTGCAGAAATACTATGTTGGAAAATATGTCCCAAAGCCAATCATCAGTCTATTGATGATTGAGCTATATTATAATTATAATTAATTTATTAATTAATAAAATATATTTTTAATATCTTTATCATAAGTTTTCATCTTTTAATGAACTTCATTATTGTGATGAAGTTCTTAAGACTATTTAGGTTCGATAAAAAGAGAATTTATCGATTAGTGCTTAAAATTATTCATGACCAAATGATAGACTGTTAATAAGGATGACAACATCTATCAAGCATGGATCACTGTATGCCATATAGGTTGGTTATTCTCTTAACAAAAAAATATGAAGATATTAGTATGGCATACAGATGAGATGTAGAGGTACATCATCACTGAACGTGACCAACTTCAGAGCATTCTACTATCGAAAATGTCTCTGATGGGATATAGATATAAGTATCCCTTAAACCTGAGATCACCTTGGTGACTTACAAGCAACTCACTGTACTTTGGTACCAGACTAACTAAATTTTTAATTTAGTAATGGAAGGTTTCTAGGTATAGTTAAGTAGTTACAAAGTCAATGTGTGATCAAGATGGAATTGATCACTTCAAGAGTTGGAGAAGAATGTATCACTGTATTTCAATATAGCAAAACCTTGGTAGGATAATCCATGAGATGGATTTGATATTTTAAAATACAATATAGACAACCTGATCAGAGTTGATAGTTGAACTCTGAGGTATCCTACGAGCATTTGGGTCAAGGAAATGAATTATATGAAAACTATATCCACATGGATTCTAAGGATGTTATTCTACACATTCGACCTATTCGACCATCGGATACCATTGCTAGATGGTTACTTCGATTGATAAAAAATTTTATTCCTATGCTACCAACTTAGGTTTGGACCTATGAGGTCATACACATTAGAGCTCATAATCTGATTGGATGGTTGATCAACGATTAAGAATCATTCGAGGATTAAATGATCAATACGATTGGTGTTTAACCTAGTGCAAGTATTATAGGAGGATTGATTAGTAATTAGATTGCTAATTGGCTTAATTTGATTAAGCCAAAAGATTGAGATTAAGTCTTGTTGGTGCAGAAACTGGTCATCACCGGAGGTAGCCGGAGTGGGGGCTGCCAAGGTCGCCACCGGGGATCTGCAAAACGAAGTCCCGTCCGGAGCCAGTGGGGGGTGGCTCCGGCAAGACTCTTCGACGGTCAAGTCAGTTTTCGACCAACAGAAATGGAGTGCTCGAAATAAGTTTCGGAGCTTAGAGAAGAAGAAGAGGAGAGCTCATAGAGCTTAGAGGTCAGAGAGCTTAGCCTTGGCGTATCTGGAGGGTCCTTTGTAGGCGGAGCTTAGTTGATGGCGACAGCCATACCATTGCATGGAGTTCGGTACGGAGAGGATGGCATCGTCAGGCGGTCGGTGATGGCCATACTGATAAATCGTGGGCTGCATGGAGTTCGGTATGGAGAGAAACGCATCATCAAAAAGTGGTGTTTCCAGAGGTGGTAGCCATGTCGTCTGGTTTCGTCGCCTGTCGCAGACTGATGGCGATAATTCATCTCGTAGGAGAGCCCAACAGAAGGGAAGGCTGGGAGAGTTCAGCTGGCTGAAGGGTCGGCCATCCGTAGAGTTCGATCGAGGGACGATTGTCGAGGAGTTCGACCGCTGGGAGGCCCAAAGAAGCTCGGCTGAGGCCCGGTCGAAGGACTCCGATTGCTGGTTGGTTCGGCTAAGGCTCGTCCGCTGAGGAGTTCGGCCGCTGAGAGGACTTCGTTGAAGCTCGGTCGCTTGGAGTCGGTCCGAAGGAGTTCGGCCGTGGGGAGTCCGAAGGAGTTCGGCCCTTGGGAGTCCGAGGGAGTTCGGCCTTGGGGAGTCCGAGGGAGTTCGGCCTTAGGGAGTCCGAAGGAGTTCTGTCGTGGGGAGTCCGAAGGAGTTCGGCCATGGGGAGTCCAAAGGAGTTCGACCACCCAAAAAGTTCGGTCTCGATGCTGGGAGTCTGAAAGAAGCTCGAAAGCTGACCAGTTCGGCCTGCTGGAAGAAGCTCGACCACTGGGAGTTCGGCTGAAGCCCGTCTGCCGAAGCTCTTCTGTGGCTACTGGTTACATTATGCTGAGCGTCGGGCTGGGCTTCGATAGGAGCGGGATTTATCCCCAATAAGTCTAATTAAATATAATTTAGTTAGATTTAGTTTGGACTTGATTGGATCAAGTTCAATTGGTTTATTGGATAAGCCAAGTACAAGAAAGAACTAGTCCTAGTTCAATTAGGACTTGGGTCAACCTAATTTTTTAATTTGATTAAAAAATTAAATTAAAATTAAATCTAATTTAATTAAATTTTTAATTAGTTTAGGATCTAATTTAATTAAATTAAATTAATTCTAGTTTGATTTAGTTTGAGAAATTATGTTTGACCAAGTCAAACATGAAATTCTAGTAAGACTAGGATCCATTCATCTTGCGCCACGTATATCCCACACCCCCCATGCCCACTCTCTCTATTTTATGTGACAAAAATCCTCTCTCCCTAATCATCACGCACACTTACTCTTCCCTTCTCTCTTTTATGGCAATTAGTTATGTACCAGGTCAAAGGAGGAAGTTTGAATATGATTTGAATTTTTCTTTGGAAAGAGTTTTAGGAAACTAAAACTCCTCCCATGCATGCCGCCCTCCTCTCCCTATTTTCTCTCTTTTTGTTCCATGAAAAAGGAGGTATTTTGTGTGACATTTGTTGGTGGTCCACGACAAAAAGAAAGGAAGGGGCGCCCAAGTATAGGGCACCCCAACTAGTTGCCTATTTTTGTCTTTCCTAGTCTAAGAGTTTGACCCAACAAGGACTCCTCTATATCTCTTTATATTGAATAAATTTTTGATTAATTTTTATATATATTCTAGATCATTGAGAGACATTTGGGGCATGTGAAAATTAGGGAGAAAGAGTATTGGGGCATGGGGATTTCATAGACACTAAACTAGGTGTCTAGGTGAAAGAACAAAGAAGAAGAGGAGGGTCTTCTTCTAGGATTGTCTTGTTCATCTCTTTTCCTCTTTTTTGAGATTATTTGAGAGTGTCTCAGATCTATAATCTCTCCTCCTTCTCATCTTTGAAAGATTTTAGATTCAGAAGAAAAAAATATCGGATCGACTATCAAAGAAAGATCAGTACAGTACTAGCATACTGTGCTGATTTTCTGCATCGGACTTCTAATCATGGCTCATGAGCTCGTGTGGATGACTCCTAGAGATGAAATGCATGTGCGTATTGCAACATCATTCTCAAATCCAGATCAGCAAGTTAGAATATCTAACTTGCATAGATAATAGATTTGATCTATTTAACATACCTGCATTAAATGTAGTGTAGATGCATGTTGATGTGATCAACATATTTTATTTTCTTTATTATATTTAATTTTAAATTTAATGTCATGCCATAATTATGTAATAGAACATTAGATCTAGGGTATTCTTTGATATTAAAAATTAATTTTGATTAATTTTAGTCTTTCGCTGCCTAATCTTGAAAAAGTTTTAAGATCTAGATCTGGTTCCTTCAATTAGTATAAGAGCTTAGGTTGATTATTGCATGATTATATATGCATGTTTAAATTATTTTCTAGATTAGATCTAATTTATAATTTAATTATTAAATTTAAAATTAAAAATCATGATCACACAAACTACTATAAGGTTGTTCTGCTGTAAGGTTTATCCCTTACAGTGAAAAAATTATCATAGTTCATGTAGATCTACTTCTTATCATAAATTTATTAGGTATGATCTAATTTTATTTATAATTTATTAGATTTAAAATAATTTTATATTTAAAAATAAAAATTTTAGATTGCACGAACTGATATAAGGTTGTCATGCTATAAGGTTTATCCCTTACAGTGAAAAGGTTGTCCTAGTACGTGTTGATCTAAAATATTGATCATAAAATTTTAGATTAGTTCTAAAAGATTTTATAATCTGATTAAAAATATTTTAATCTAATTTTAATCATCATAAATATATTAGATTTGATCTAAGTTAATTTATGATTGATTAAAGTTGAAACGGTTTTAATTACATGAACCTATTTAGATTAGATCTAAAGTAGTTTAATGCTTATCTTACTTGCATATTGATTATGAATCAAAGATCCAACTTGGTTGATAGAATAATATTATAAAAATATTTTATAAATATTAAAATTATTTTTGAAAAGTCGAATTTCAACCCTCAGCCCAAAACTTAATTAAGAATTAAGAAGTTATTTGATTAGGATCTAGGATTATGAATTGAAAATCCTAAGATACAAATCATAACACATTGGGTTAAATGGATTAATGGAGATTAGGTCCATTAATTAGGTTAGACCTAGGGTTAGATTAAAGAATGGACTTAATTAGAGAATTGACTAAATCTAATCAATTATTATCTTAGATTAGGTCAAGAATTCTCTAGATCAATTACAATAGTTGTAGTTGATCAAGTCTATGTCTTTAATGAGACCTAAGATGGACTTGATTCTGAGCTATGCAGTTTAGCATGAATTGTTAGGTTGATCTAATTAAGATTGATTAAACTAGTTGGTGTCTAAGGTAAACCAAATCGATGGTCTTTAATTGGTAGCCCGCTTACTTGACCATTTTTGATGGTGTCTAAGGCAAGCTTTGGCAAACCCTCCCACTAATTGAACTTATCTAATCTCTTGATGAAATTATGTTTTGATCGGATTACTTGACTATTCAAGCTAACCCATGTCAGCTAGGTAAATCAGTATGACTGATTTAGATGCTCCTAGACCAACCTATTAATGGTCTCTCTTAAGCTGACTTGATGAAGCTAGTGGGAGAATCATGATAAGCTAATTCATCTGATCTTTCCTTTTTTTTAAAATTAAATCCTCTAAAAATATTAGATCTCTAAAATGAAATAGTTATTATGATAACTAGATCATAACCTTCCATTAAGTGGGTGATAATGGGTCCATTAGTTGGATAATCATTAAAGGCCCAAAGGCTTGGTGTTTATCGACTAATAGAATTATCATTCATTATATGATTTCTTGACTGCATCTTTCTAAATGGTGGTTAGATTAGCCAACCAAAGTTGGGTCTAATCATTCATTGATTTGATGGACCAAATATGATCATTGTTAATGATTGGACCTAACTGAACCTTTTTAATGGAGGTCAATGGCTACTGATTAGGGATTGGGGCAAAAATTTAATTACTAAAAATTATTTAAAGAAATAATTGATTATAAACATTTTCTTAGATGTACATGGTTGGCCAATCAAAGTTAGGCTCGTGTGCAATTTATGTGGATTCTAGTACCTACTAAGAAATTAGGATAATTCCTCGAATTGGAGGTAGAGGCTACCAATTTGAATAAAATAGTGAAAGAATCTTTTAACTAAAGTCCGAATCTTTTAACTAAAGTCCAAATCTTTAGGTTTAATGAATCAATTACTAATTAGATTATGATTTTTTCTTGTGTAGATATGGCCACTTTTCTATCGCTTTGATCATTGTTGGATAATGATAAGTTGGTGGGACCCGATTTTGGTAGCTGGTACCAAAAGTTAAAGATAGTCCTAGAGCATGAATGGATCATGTATGTATTGACGGATCCTGCACCTGAGGAACCAGCTATCAATGCATGTGGAACATTTAGAGACACTCACCAAAAGTGACTCAATGATCGAACCATGGTGCGCTGCATTATGCTGGCTACCATGAGCGATAAGTTTAGTCACATATTTGAGATAGCTCTATCAAAAGATATGCTTCAAGTGTTAAAGAATTCTTTTGGCACATCCCATGATATTGAAAGGCACAAAATTGGTTGTGTCATCTTCAACGCCAGGATGTGGGATGGTGCCTCTATCACTGTTCATGTACTGTACATGATCAAGCTAATAGAGCAATTAAGCAAACTCAACTTTTTCTTGTATAAATAGCTTGAAAAATATGCAATACTGAACTTGCTGCCTAAATCCTATCTCCCATTCTTCACTTATTTCAGAATGATAAAGCCTAAAGTAGACTAACACGGGTTACTAGAGTTGCTTCAGAACTTTAAGAAGGATCACCAACTCCACAAGAAGTCGGAGAACTTAGTGAAAAATTCATCTTTTGGCTCTCGATCCTTTAGGAAAGAAAAGAAGAACAACAAGAAGAAAGAAAAGAAGGTGTAAGTTCAGACTGGGACTTCTATGCAGGGCCAGACCAGGAAGATCAAGCCTAATAAGAGTCAAGATGAATGCTTTTTTTGCAAAAAGTGGAGATACTAGAAGAAAAATTATCCTCAGTACATTATCTTCCTAGACCCGAACAGGTAGAGAAAGAAGTAAGCTATTGCTGGACAAGGTATTTATATAATAACTCTTTATAATTTTTCTATTTATGATTATACTGACTAAATATTGGATATCGATAGCCCTTACCATATTGTAATTCGTTGCATGGGTTGCAAGTCAGTAGGAGATTCAAGCAAGGTGAAAGATTCCTAAACTTTGGAGATGAAAGACCAGTTAACTTCTAGTTTGCTTCGTGGCTGTCTCTAGATTGAGATGGAGATTGTTTACACGGAGCAATGGTGATACAGAAATTTGGAAAGAGGATCTAGGGCTAGTTAGATCTTCTTTAGAGGGTAGTTTTGCTAGTGTGTGTGATCGTGAAGGGTGTTAGGGATTTGTTCTTGACTTGTTTAAAGTCATAGAATTGAGTGGATTCAAGATGGATTTTGAAAAATTCAACGGCAAGAAAAACTTTATCCTATGGCTACAAAGAATAAGGACTTATTGGTTCAGTAGAGGATCTACAAGATCTTGACAAAAGAAAGGTCGGAAAAGATCAATGCTGAGGATTGGGAAGAGTTGGAGAAAATTACTTTTAGTACAATTCGAATATGCTTGGCTGATCAGGTTTTGCCCGAGGTTTGCATAGAGACTATGGCAAAGGGGCTCTGGGAGAGACTGGAGAACACATATATGGGGAAGAACATGATCAATAAGCTGTAGTTGAAGAAACAACTGTATAGTCTGAGGATGTCCGAAGATGGAGATCTTGTTGCACATATCCAAAGGTTCAATCAGGTGTGTTCTGAGGTGATGAGTTTAGATGTGAAGATCAACGAGGAGGATCGGGCATTGCTGTAATTATGTTCTCTCCCAGGTTCGTATGATGGTCTCATAACAACTTTAGTTTATAGGAAGGAGACCCTAAACTATGAAGAGGTTGTTGGTGTGCTCAGATCAAATGAGCAAAGGAAAAAAATCTGCAAGGGAGACCCTAAGTCTGAGATCTTGGCTGTGAACGAAAGATAAGGAAGATTAAAGAAGAAGGCAAGAGGAAAATTCAAGGGCAGATCAAAGTCTCATGATCAGAGGAAGATGACATTGAAATGTTATAAATGTCATCAGCCTGGACACTTGAGGAGAGATTATTTTCTTTTGAGATCAGAAAAAGGAAAGGCCAGCAAGGGAGATAATACAGCTTCTATGAGTAGTAGAGAAAACCTGCTAGTTGTATCAGATGGATCCATAGAGTGCGATACTGTATGGATATTGGATTTAGCATGCTCACACCACTATACTTCTCATCAGGAGTGGTTTGCTACCTACCAGAAGGCCGATGGTAGAAGTGTCAGCCTTGGAGATGATCATCCATGCAAAGTAGCTAAAGTTGGCTCTATCAGGATGAGAATGTACGATGGAATCATTCGTACATTATCAAATGTCAAGCATGTATCAGAGTTGAAAAAGAATTTGATTTCTTTAGACTACTTGGAAGAGTAAGACTATGCTTTTAGTAATCAGGCTAGGAGTGGATATCTGAAAATTTTCAAGGAAGCTTTGGTGGTGATGAGAGGTAGAAGACTGAGCAACAATCTTTACAAAATGAAAGACTCAGTGGTGAATGATAGTGCAGAGGTGCTAGCAGTGGCACAGAAGGAGCAGATTTTATATCAGCTGTGGCACTATCGGATGGGACATATGAGTGATCGTGGGCTTATAGAACTAAGTAGAAGAGGTATGATCCCAGTCTTGAAGAAGGAGAGCATAAATTTATGTGAGCCATGCATCTTTGGCAAACAGCATAGGGTGAAGTTTGTCAAAAGTACCAAGTGCAGCAAGGGAGTGCTGGATTTAGTGCACTCGAATGTGTGGGGACCAGCTCCTATATCAGCTAGAGGTAGGGCAAAATACTTTATCACTTTCATTGATGATTTCTTAAGAAAGATGTGGGTTTATCTGATCAGAGAAAAATCAAAGGTGTTTGCCCAGTTCAGGCCTAGAGAGCTGAGGTAGAGGAGTCAGGAAGATAGATGAAGTCTCAGAGGTCGGACAATGAAGGAGAGTATACAAACCTAGAGTTTAGGAGGTACTGTGAAAAAAATGACATCAAATGCCATTACATGGTGAAGATGACTTTCCAGCAGAATGGTGTCGCAGAAAGGATGAATCGGATACTGATCGAGAAGGCACGGAGTTTAAGGCTGCAGACATCACTTTCAAAGTTCTTTTGGGCTGATGCTCTAACTTTTTCTTATTTTCTTGTGAACAGGTTCCCTCATTATAAGCTGAATGGAGGCATTCCAGAGAAGATCTGGAGTGAAAAGAAGGTGGAGCTTGGCTACCTGAAAGTCTTTGATTGCACAGTCTATGCACATGTGGAGGCAACCGAGAGAAGCAAATTGGACCCAAAATCTCAAAAGATGATATTCATAAGATATCCACAAGGAGTCATGGGACACCTACTGTGGGACTCTTAGGTGTAGAAGTCAGTGATCAGCAGGGATGTTATCTTTGATAAGAAGAGCATCTTAAGGAGGTCTGAAATAGATGAAACTGAAAAAATAAAGGTGAACAATGATGGCCAGTCAGAGAATGATGACATGTAGGTTACATCCACTTACAGAAGTATTCCTATTTAGGTGGAGCTGGGCAAAAAAGTATTGTCTCAGATTAAAAATCAGCATGGAGGATCGGTAGTTCAGATAGATGTGCAGGAGCAGCCACAGACATCAGACAGAGATGTGCCAGTGGGAGTAGCTTTGCACAAGCCCCAGCATACTATTAGGAGGTCGGTCAGATGTGGCATTGATGAGGTTATCTCCTATGCACTCATCACTGCTAATGAAGATCCAAAAAATTATGCAGAGGCCATGGAGAGTGAGGATCATAATTCATGAATGCAGACCATGATAGAAGAGATGGAATCACTTGAGAAGAATCAGACATGACAGCTGATGGATCTTTCAGAGGGTGCTTGATCTATTGGCTCAAAGTGGGTGTTCACAAAGAAAGAGGCACCTTCAGAACAAGATGGAGTCAAATTCAAAGTAAGACTAGTAGCAAAGAAATTCTCATAAATGGAAGAGATTGACTATATAAAAATTTTCTTTCCTATGGTGCATCATACATCTATTCAAGTTTTGCTATCACTGGTGGCACAGCATAACATGAAATTGGAACAGATGGACGTGAAGACAGCCTTCCTTCATGGAACTTTAGAGAAAAGAATCTATATAAAGTAGCTAGATGGTTTCATGGAGATGGAATAGGAAGAAAAGGTGTGTTTACTCAGAAAGTCTTTGTATGGCTTGAAACAATCTCCTCGTCAGTGGTATCGAAGGTTTGATAGCTTTGTCTTGAGCCTAGGTTTCAGTAGATGTGAACATGATTGCTGTATCTACGTCAAGGATGTAAATAAGGAGGATGCTCTGTACCTATTACTGTATGTAGATGATATGCTCATAGCCAGTAGAAGTATGGATGCTGTGAAAAGGTTGAAAAGAATATTATCATCTGAGTTTAAGATGAAGAATTTGGGTCCAACTAAGAAAATTCTTAGAATGAAGATTTGCAGAGATAGATGCAAAGGAGTGCTCCATTTATCACAAGAAAAGTATGTCCAGAAAATTCTGAAGAGGTTTGGGATGGAGAAGGCCAAACCTGTAGAGACACCATTGCCGAGCCATATGTCTCTCTCCAAGTTACAGAGTCCCCAGTTAGAAGAGGAGAGAGTACATGGAATGAGTCCCTTATACAAATACTGTAGGCAGTGTGATGTACACTATGGTATGCTGTAGATCAGATATAGGATATGCAGTGAGCACGGTTAGTAGATAAATGGCTAATCCTAAAAAGAAACACTGAAAAGCATTGAAATAGATATTGAGATATCTGCATGGAACAAGGGATTATGATTTGGTATTTGGTGGGCACTCGAGAGGATTTGAAGAACAATCTGTGAAGATGTGTGAAGGTTCAGATCCTCTGGAAGGATTTATTGTTGCAAATTATGCAGGTGATCTTGATACAAGGAGGTCTACTATTGGATACCTCTTCTATGTATATGGTGGATTGGTGTCTTGGAGATCAATTCTTCAGCCAATCATGGTCTTGTCTACCACAGAGGTTGAGACATTAGGATAATGAAGGCTGCAAAGGAAGCCCTTTGGCTTAGGAGGCTGATTGATGAGTTGGGGGTGGAGCAGAGCAAGGTTATACTGTTCAGTGATAGTCAGAGTGCTCTGCTGTTGGCATAGAATCCAGTCTATCATGCACGCACAAAGTATATAGATGTGAGGTACCACGGGATCAGAAAACTAGTGGAGGAAGGTGAAGTAGAACTGATAAAGGTCCATACCAAGGAGAATTAGCCTGATACACTCATGAAGATACTTTTCAGAGATAACTTTCAGAGATGTGTGGCACAGATGGATCTATTGAGAAAAGAAAAGTTCACAAGAACTTGAAAGCACTAAGGTAGAGAATGTGAGCTTAGAAGTAACACTCTCAAGTTTTAGAAATATGAGAAGATAAGTCATGGGAAGACGAGAGCGAGTCGGAAGAGAAATCAGCTCTCCTAGCAAAGTTCAGAAACTGGGCCGACTCACCCTAAGACTGGGTCGGCTAAGTTGAAAACTGGGCCAGCTCAGTCCAGGACTGGGTCGGCTAGGTCTCAAAGAAAAATTCAGATAGAAAGCAGTTTTTTGGGCTATTGGCATGGTACACAACTGGATCAGCTTAGTCTCATAACTGGATCGGCTCAATCTGAGACTCTAGTCGTAGATTAGTCGGCTCAGTCTAAAACTGGGTTGGCTTAGTTTTCGCGAGTTATTATTTTGTGTATGTGGGTTGTTTGGATTTGGAAAGTTTATCAATGAGCTTGGGCTTGACTCTTTGTAAAGTATATATAATGAAAACATGTCAAGATTGTAATGAGACTGAGATATACTTAATAAAATCTCTTTTCTCCCAAAAATTTCTTTTTCTTTTCTTTTCTATTTCTTGAATTATTTGATCGTACTTCTGCAGTAATCTCTGAGAGGTTCTTCCTTGTTGCTTGGCTGATCATTGGTGCCACATCGATCCATGTGGGAAGAGTGTGCATTTCCAACAAAAGAAGCATTCAGCTTGACTTTTATCAGTCTTTACTTTCTTGGTCTAGCCTTGCATAAATATCCCAGTCTGAACTTGCACCTTCTTACTCTTCTTCTTCTTGTTCTTCTTTCTTTTCTTAAAGGATTGAGAACTAGAAGAAGATCCTCCTACTAAGTTCACTGGCTTCTTGTGAAACTGGTGATCCTTCTCAAAGTTTTGAAGTAACCCCAGTAACCCGTGGTAGTTTACTTTAGGCTTTGTCATTCTATAATGAGTAAGGAATGGAAGAAAAGATTTGGATAATGAGTTTAAAATCGCATCTTCTCCAAGCTACTCATGCAAAAAAAAGTCGAGTTTGCTCAAACACTCCAACTCGATCATGTACAGTACATGATCGGTGATTGAAACTTCATCTCTCATTCTATCATTGAAGATGGCACAACTAGTCTTATGCCTTTTAACATCATCGGATGTACTAAAAGACTCCTTCAATACTTGAAGCATGTCTTCTGGCTGAGCAGACTCAAATCTACGACTGAACTCATCGCTCATAGCTGTCAACATGATATAATGCACCATGGTTCGGTCATTAAGCTACTTCTGATAAGTGTCTCTGACTGTTCCATGTGCATTGGGTGCTAGCTCCTTAGATGCCAGATTTGTTAGCACGTACAAGATCTGATCATGTTCTAGGATAATCTTCAACTTACGGTACCAGTTATCGAAGTTGGATCCCACTAGCTTATCATTGTCTAACAATGATCGGAGCGAAAGAGAAGTGGCCATATCTACACAAAGAAAAATTCAAATCTAATTAGTAATTAATTTATTAAATCTAAAGATTTGGACTTTAATTAAAAAGTTCTTCCACTAGTTTATTCAAATTGATAGCCTCTATCTCCAATTCGAGGAATTATCCTAATTTCTTAGTGGATACTAGAATTTTCATGGACTGCATATGAGCTTAACTTTGATTGATCAATCCATGTATATCTAAGGATAGGTTCATAATCAATTATTTTTTTAAATAATTTTTAGTAATTTAATTTTATCCTAGTCGCTAATCAGTAGGCTTTGGTCTCTAGTGAAAAGGTCTGATTAGGTCCAATAATTAACATAACCATACTTGGTCTATCTAACTAATAAATAATTAAGCTAACTTTGGTTGGTCAATCTAACCACCATTTAGAGAGATGCAGCTAAGAAATTATATTATAAATGATAATTTCATTAGCCGATAAGCACCAGGCCTTTAGGCCTCCAATGGTTATGCAACTAATGGACTCATTATCATCCACTTAATGAAAGGCTATGATCTAGTTATCATAATAACTATTTTATTTTTAAGGATCTAATAATTTTAAAAAATTTAATTAATTAATTTTAAGGAAGAGGGAAGAGAATCGGCTAATTTTGATTCTTCCACTAACTTCACCAAGTGAGATCATAAAGGACCTAATTAAAGCTGGCATTAGGAGCACCTAAATTAGTCACATTGATTTATCTAATTGACATGGGTGAGCTCAAATCACCAAATAATCTAATCAAGATCTAATTCACCAGAATAGCTAGATAAGTGAGATTAGTGGAAGGAATATGCTATTAACTCATCAAAGATCATATCAGTGTGAGTAGCTTCCAATTAAAAATTACTAGTCAGAGTGCCAAACTTACCTTAGACACCATCTGGTTTATTAGTTTTAATTTTTGACCAACCTAGTAATTTTGGATTCGACCGCATCACCAAGAATCAAATTCATTTTGGTTTTCGTTAAAGACATGGACTTGACCAACTACAACTATTATAATATAATTGATCTATAGAATCCTTGACCTAATCTAAGACAACTATTGATTAGATTTAGTCAATTCTCTAATTAAGTCTATTCTTTAATCTAACCTTAGGTCTAACTTAATTAATGGACCTAATTCTCTCTAACCCATTAACCCAATTTATTATAATTTTTGTCTTAGGATCTTTAATTCAAAATCCTAGATCATAATCAAATAATTCTTAATTCTTAATTAAATTTTGGATTGAGAGTTGGGGTTCAGTATTTCACAAATAATTTTTATATTTATCAAATATTTTTATAATATGGTTCTACCAATCAAGTTGCATATTTGATTCATAATTAATATGCAAATAAAATAAATATGAAACTAATTTAGATCTAATCTAAATATGTTCATGTAATTGAAATTATTTCAATTCTAATCAATTATAAATCATCTTAGATCAAATCTAACATATTTATGATGATAAAAAATTAGATTAAAATATTTTTATTTAGGTTATAAATTTTATTAGATCTAATCTAAAATTTTATGATCAGAGTTTTAGATCAAAATGAATTAGGATAATCTTTCTACTGTAAGGGATAAACCTTATAGTAGGACAACCTAACAATTCATGTGATCTAATTTTTAATTTTAAATTTAAATAATAGATTAAAAATTTAGATCTAATCTAAATCATTAATCTAAATATGCATAAAATTATGTAACAAAAATCTATGGCTTTGATACCATTTGTTGGAAACCGATCTAGGGTTCTAGGGTTAGCTTTTGAAATTTTTCAAATTCGCAGCAAAAAAGATGAATTAATCATATCAATTCATGAATAAAATAACATAAAATTTTAGATCTAGGATATTATTATATGATTAAAGTATGATATTAAATTAAAAATTAAAATATTAAAAAAAATATTGATCACATCAACATAGATCTATACTAGATCTAATCTAGATATGCAACAGGAAGATCAAATCATCCTTACCTTTGCAACTCGAGTTTCTTAACTCGCTGATCCAAGCTTGAGATTGTTGCTTCGAGCCACACATGCATTCAGCCTCTACAGGTTGTTCATATGAGCCCTCGATCATAGATCAGAAGTCCGATGTCGAAAATCAATACAATATTCTAGTACTGTGCTGATCCTTCTTCGATGGTTGATCAAGATCTTTCTTCTTCAAAATTTGGACTCTTCAATAAGTAGAAGGAAGGAGGAAGACTTTGTGAATCAGAGATACTTAAAACACATAAAAAAATTGAAGGAAAAATTTTAGAAGAAAATCCTAGAAGAAGATCCTCTTCTTCTTCTTTATTCTTTCACCTAGATACCTTGATTGGTGTCTTTACAATTCCCACGCTCTAGACCTTTCTCTCCTAGGTTTTCCTTCACCCCAATAGCACTCTCAAGTCTTTGGAATCACCAAAAAAATCAAGCCAAAAATTATTTTATAGATAGAGACACAGAATGATCCTTGACTAGGTCAAACACCTAGTTAAGAGTTATCCAAATAAGGCTAGACTTAGGGTGCCCGACTCTTAGGCACCCCCTCCTTTATTTTTTGCATGAACCATCTACTATTGTCACACAAAAGCCTCTCTTAAACTCATAGAAATCTCAAAAAAAAAAGAGAGAGTGGGCAGCATAGTGTGGAAAGAGTTTTGGTTGCTTTAAAATTCTCTCATAGAATTTAAATCAAATCAAACTCCTTCTTTGACTTGGTCCACAATATCTTATCATGTAAGAAAGAAAGGGGGTGACTTGGGGCACTCATGAACTCCTGGAGAGTAGATTTTACATGCACAAAACTTCCAAAGGTGTGGGGGAGCATTGGGACTACATGGCACAAGGATCAGGAGTCCTAGTCATATTAGGACTCCTATTTTGACTCTGTCCAACTTGATTCTTGGACCAAATTAAATCAAGATTTATTTGATCCAATTAGAATAGATCTTAGTCCAACTAATAACTTGATTAAATTAGATTAAAATTAATTTTAATTTTAATTTAATTTTTTAATCAAATTAGAAATTAGGTTGATACAAGTCCTAATTGAACTAGAACTCATTCTTCCTTGCAATTAGCTCATCTAATAAACCAATTGAACTTAATCTAATCAAGTCCAAACTAAACCTAATTAAATTATATTTAATTAGACTTAATTTTAATCCTCTAATTTAATCAAATTAAATTAATTAGTAATTTAATTGCTAATCGATCCTTCTGTAATACTTGCATTAGGTTAAACATCAATTATATTGATTATTTAACCTAATAATAATTTTTAATCATCGATCAACCATCCAATCAGATTGAAAATTCTTATGTGTATAACCTCATAGATTCGAATCTAAGCTGGTAGCATAGAAATAAATTTTTGTACTAATCAAAATGATCATCTAACAATGATATCCAACGATCAGATAGGTCGAATGTGTAGAACAACATTCTTAGAACCTATGTGGATATAGTTTTCATATAATTCATCCTCTTGACTAAAATATTAATAGGATATCTTATCAACCCCGATTAGGTTATCAATATTATCTTTCAAAATACCAAATCCATCTTATGGATTATCCTAACCAAGATTTTTGCTATATTAAAATATAGTGATGCATTCTTCTCTAACTCTTGGAGTGGCCAATTCCATCTTGATCACTCATCGACTTCGCAAGTACTTAACTGTGCTAAAAAATCTTTCATTACTAAATTAGAAATTCAGTTAGTCCAGTACCAAAGCACAGTGAGTTGCTTGCAAGCCACTATGATGATCTCAGGTCTAAGGAATATTTATACCCATATCCCATTGAAGCAATTCTCGACAGCAGAATACTTTGGATGGTCATGTCTAGTGATGACATACTCATATATTTCACTTGTATGCCATACCAGTGTCTTCACATTCCTTGGTTAAGAGAACAACCAACCTATATGGCATACAACGATCTATGCTTGATAAATGCTATCATCCTAATTAACAATGTATTATTTGATCGTAAACTATTTTAATGACTAATCGATAAATTTTTTTTTGATCAAAACTAAATAGTCCTAAGAACTTCATCACAATAATGGAGTTCATTAGAAGATGTAAACTTTATAATAAAAATATCAAAATATTTATTTTATTTATTAATAAATTAATTATAATTATAAGATAGCACAACCATCAATAGACTAACGATTAGCTTTAGAACATATTTTCCAATACTTACACCAGATGGATTTTATCCCTTTGATCAGCTAATGTCCATACATCGTTGACCTTTATGGACTCCATTTCGAATTTTATGGCTTCGAGCCATTTATCAAAGTCCGATCTCTGTATTACATCCATGTAGGTGATCGAATCCTCATCACTTTCATCGAGCTTGATAGGATCACCATCTCGGATCAAAAAATCATAGTATCTATCCGATTGACGTGGTACTCTACTGGATCACTTTAAGAATATAGGTACATTGGACTTTGAATTTAATCTAATCAAATCTGATTAAGGTTTAGCTACTTGTCTCGGTTCTTCTAGCTATCAAATTTCATCAAGTTCAACTTTGGAGGCAGCAATTCCTTCCTTAATGAACTCTTTTTTCTAAAAAGACTGTTCTATTGCTGATAAACACTTTTTGTTCTTCAACAAGATAAAAATAATATCTTCTAGTTTTCTTAGGGTACCCTATGAATAAGTATCTATCATACCTAGGTCCAAGTTTATCTATCTGCAAATGTTTGACATAAGCTAGACAATTCCAAATCTTAAGGTGAGAGAGTGTCGACCTATGTCTGGTCCATATCTCATATGAAGTCTTTGTAACAGATTTGCTCAGAACATTATTCAGAACAAAATAAGTAGTTTCAAGTGCATAACCCCAAAAAGAAATCAACAAACTTGCAAACCCCATCATGGATCGAATCATATTCAACAGGATTCGATTCCTCCTTTCTGACATTCCATTATATTATGGTGTTCTAAGAGGGGTCCGTTGAGAGAGAATTTCATTCTCTCTTAGATATATTAAAAACTCATTGGAAAGATATTCACCTCCTTGATCTGATCGAAGAGTTTTAATACCCGTTCCAAGTTATTTTTCTACTTCATTATGATATCATTTGAATATTTCAAATGATTCTAATTTACTCTTTATAAGATAGACATACCCATATCTAGATAGATCATCAATAAATATAATGAAGTAGTAATATCCACCTCTTGTACAAGTGTTCATTGGTCCACATACATCACTATGTACTGGACCTAAAACATCATTGGCCCATTCACCATTTTCAGTCAAGGATGACTTAGTCATTTTTTCAAGAAGATGGGACTCACTAATCGTTAATGATTCACAATCATTAATGTTGAGAATTTCCTTCTTGACTAACCTGTTGATCCTATTTTTATTTACATGATTGAGCCGACAATGCCAAAGATAGGCATTGGTGACATTATTTAATTTTGAACATTTGTTTGATGTGTTTATTACACTAACAGATAGTGATAAAATATAAATACCATTTTTTAGTTATCCACACATTATTGTAACATCATTTATAATGATATCATAATAATTTTTTTTTATTGATAAGAACTAACCATCTTGGGCCAAAAGTCCTATAGATATTATGTTTATCATAGAGGATGAACAATAGTAACAATTACTTAAAATGATATTATATGTTTTAAAAATAAGCTAAATAATTTTTAATCCTAGGACTGGAACATTACTTTCATCCTCAATATTTAGTTTATCATATAACAATCTTGACCAACAACTTCTTGCAGCTTTCTTATGCTCAGCCTATTTAGGTCAAGAGGATAATTCCTCTTCGAGTCTGCCTAACTTGGGTTAGCAATGGACTTCTCGATTTGAAGAGACTGAGACATCCTAACACGACGTCCCACCTTTTCTCAAGGAGTGTCAAAGGACTCAATCAATACTTGAATCATTTCCTCTTACTTAGCATCCTGAAACTTATGACTGAACTCCTCATTCATCGTAGTCGGCATAGTGCAATGCACCGTGGTACGATCATTGAGCCACTTCTGATAATTAAGTATCTCAGATCGCATCATGAGCATTCAGAGTAGACTTCCTAGGTGCCAGATCCATAAAAACATATAGGATCCACTTGGACTCTAGAACAACTCTTAATTTTCAATACCACTTATCGAAATTAGGTCCTATAAGCTAACCACTGTCCAACAGTAAATGTAGCGACAATCGACTAGACATTCTTTTTAATTAAAAGAAAAAATAAAAATCTTATTAGTATATGAATTATTTAACTCTAAAGACTTGAACTTTAGTCTAAAAGTTCTTTCACTATCTTATATGAATTGATAGCCTCTATCTCTAATTCGAGGAATTATACTAACTCCTTAATTGGTACTAGAATCCACATAGACTATAAATGGGTTTGATGAAAGCTTTGGCCAATCCATGTATATCTACAAGTATATTCTTAATCAATTATTTCTTTAAACAACTTTTAGTAAATTATTTTTTCCTAGGTTCCTTTTCAGTAGGCTTCGGACTCCATTAAAAGGTCTGGTTAGGTCCAACCATTAATATGACTGAGTTCGGTGCATCAAACAAATGATTATTAGGTCCAAAAAAAGCTTTAGCCAACCTGATCGCCGTTTAGACAATGCGACCTAGTCATCATATAATAGATAGTAATTTCAATATCCAGATGAACACCAGGTATAAGGTACCTCCAATGTTTACCTAGATAATTGGATCTATTGCCATCCACTTTAATGAGAGGCTATGACTCAGTTATCCCCATAATTTTATCATTTTTAAGGATCTAATAATTCAGAGAATTTAGGTTATATATGATTTCAAAAAAAAGAAAAGATTGACCAGCTAATCATGATCCTTCCATTGGCTTCACCAAGTTAGATCAAAGAGAACAGAAATAAGCTAGTCTAGGGGCACCTAAATCATTCATACTGATTTACCTAATTAAAATGGGTCAGTACGAATCATCAAGTAATCTAATCAAAATTTAATCCATCATGTCAGCCAAGTAAATGAGATCGATGGAAGGGATATGCCATTAACTCGTCATCGAGTGAATCTATGTGAGTAGGCCCCAATTAAAAACCATCGATCAATACTGCCAAACTTACCTTAGACATCAACTGGTTAATTAGTTTTTGGCTCGATCAACCTAATAATTCGAGCTCGACCACTGAGCCAAAATCAAATCCATTTGGTTCTTATCAAAGATATTAACTTGACCAACTACAACTATTGCAATTGATCTAAAGTGTCCTTGATCTAATCTAAAACAACATTTAGTTAGATTAAATCAACTACTCTTGTTTAGTCCATTCTTTAATTCTAACCTTAAGTCTAACTCAATTAATATATCTGATTCTAACTAATCCATTAACTCATGTGTTATGCATTTGTCTTAGGATCTTCAATTCATAATTCTAAATCCTAACAAACAACTCTTAATTCTTAATTAAGTATAAGGTTGATGGGTTGGGGTTCGATACCTCAAAACTAATTTCTATGCATAAATAAATTTTAAAAATAAATCATAAATAAATTTAAATCCCACCTAACATATTTATGACTTAAGTTTTTAGATCAGCATGTACTAGAACAACTTCTTCCCTGGAAGAGGTAAATCTTACAGTAGGACAACCTTATAATTAGTATGTGTGATCTTTAATCTTTCTATTTTTAGATTTTATCAAAAAAATTATTTAGATCTAATCAAAATAATTAAAAAATAAATCCATACATACATATATATTATGTTATAAATAACCTAGGCTCTAATACCATTAAAGAAAATTGGCAAGCGTTCTAAGCATGATTTTTTAAATTTTAAAGTGGAAGGCTTAAGATTAAACACTTTAATCTAATAAACATGTCTAGGATCAGATCTAAAACACTTATCCTAGGATCTATAACATGAAATATAGTATGTATAAAATCTAAAAAATAAAACATATGCATCGATTACATCAATGCTAGATTTTAGATCTAACTTTTAGATTTATCTACTAAGATTTAGAACCTTATACCTGAGTGCGGATAGATGATCTCCACTGTTAAAACTTTTAGATGTTAAGGACTGAATCTTCTTTATCAATTTAAAATAGTCCTAAGGACTTCATTATAATATAGGAGTTCATTAGAGGATGTAAATAATTTGTGATGGAAAAAAGCCAAATAACATTTTATTGATTAATAATTTACATACATATACAAAAATGAGCTCAATCATCAATAGACTAATGATTGACTTTGGAACATAATTTTTAATAGTTATACTGATAAATTATATTATGTTCAAAATACCTATTCTATTATTATAGTTTTGAAAACTCTAAACACAATATGGATGAAGATCTTAATGATTTTTTTTTTATGTTGATTGTCTGATCATTATAATTTTGGAAAAGATGTTGTTTAGGATATGGCCTAAGAAAGAATTACATCATATAGAGAGAAATCTTTTTTTCAAGCGTTTAACTTATAAAAGGATCATGTTTGAAACTCGCATGTAAATGAAAAATATATTTAGTTCTATTGGTGGATTGGATTTTATTATGAGAGCATGACATATATGCTTTGATAAAATCTTTAATAATTTGTATTACTATCTATGAATTGGATTACTTTATCTTTCTTTTATTTATTAGAGATAATTAATGAGATATATTAATTATTTCAAGTTAAAGTTTAAGTTTCTAAGCTGAATCTAAGATATCTTGCTATTGTTAAATTTTTTAAAGACTTAAATGAGTTTTAACATGTAAGAGGGTAAGATTTCATGTTAATTTATTGATGAATGCTAAGGATCGTGATGAAGGAGGCTCTAAGAGAAATAATCGAGTTGATTCTATTCACGGGGATATTGAATTGAGATCTTCTAGTTTGTTGGAGTTGAAATTAATCCTTTTATAAAGAAATGTTAGTTGAAGCTATCTAATTGATTATCAGTGAATCCATGGTTAACTCACTCCAATTAATTTTAAATTTATAAGATTTTATATGAGTCTTGAAGCTTATGCAAGAGCTTTAAATATGAAAGTAGATCAAGATTTAATCTTGATATGATATGCTCGATCATCTATTGTTTTCCTATTGATAATGCTCTCATCATGTGGATGAATAATAGTACGGTATTCTAGCTCTGCAAATTGAATAGGTGGAATTGGCATTTTTATTCTGCACAAAAATTCATAATAATATTTATATCATAATAAATGCTTTATTTTTTCATTGAATATAGTATTGAAAAAAATCAATGTTCTAACCTGCTTCAATACTCTTCTATCTCTTGTATTTCTAGAGCCATAAAAAATTTTGAGGCCAAACATGATAATAGGCATATTTTATCTGTAGACAAAAGATGCATAGAGTACTTTTGAAATCACGAATTTAATTATGATAGCTAAATTTCTAGGAGTTAAAAAAAATACTTTTATAAGTTCTTACTGTCATTCCCATGAAAATGGGAACATTTGGCCCTTCTTTTTCTTTTTGTCGAATGATATTTTGATTAATCTCTTCAGCAAGTTTAGCCCAGAAGGTAATGGATAGACTTTGTATACTTCAAAACATTTACACTTATTTAAACAATAATATTCTACATGATCGTTGTAAGATAAATTTAGCTCATATATTTTACCTCAAATTTTCAATTTCTAAATTCCTCCTATAAACTAACTTTTGTCTGACATATATTTGTTCAAGAGGTCCAATAGCCACTATATGACCAATAACATTGGAAACAATTCGATCAATATAATAGGAGTATTTTACCGAAGAATCATAAGTTATAGCAAATAAAATTTATGCATACCAGTCAAATGAAGATCATTATGATATTAGGATGGTAATTCATCAAAATCAATAAAATTAAACTTTTGGAGAGGTATAACACAGTCAGCGTCATCAACTTGTTGTATATTTATTGATGTAAATAATATATCTATGCATGGTAGCCCTGAAACTTTTTTTGTTCTATGTAATATTGAATCTTTCAATAAAATAGATATTTCCTTCAACGAGGATGGTCTTGAATTGCATCAAATCTTCTCTATGAATTAATGCTAGAATAGTATTTTTCTGTATGAAATCAGTTTATTGAAAATAAATTCATAGAACATGTATATATCAAATTTAATAAAAAAATAAACATGTGTTATAACCTTTTCATCGATGAAGATACAGTCAACACTCAGCAATAAAATATTAGCATTTGGATTTATTGAATCCTAAATTCTTATAATCCTAACTTTCACTTTCTAGTTCCATTTTTCTAATGATAAATCTGACAGCAAAGTATATCCCATATTTCCAACCATCCTTCATGGACAAATAAAATATCTAAACAAATATATAAATTTCTATAAAAGCAGGTACATAATGTCATAATATAGATAATTATATAATTATATAAGTATATAGTATATCATTAAATACTGCAAAAATATCTGCAGGTAGATCAAAAAAAAAATTTCTGTAGATAATATTCTTTGCATAATCTTCATATCCTATATGCTCATTTTTATTAGAATCTTCACTCCTTCATGCGAAGTGACATGTGAAAGTGCAACATAAAGCTAACTATGACCAAATATTGGACTGGATAAATATAATCCAATACATATTTCATGTATATTCTAACAAAATGTATTCAAATTTTATTCGGCATAGATAATTTCAATACATAAATACCAAAATAAAAATAATGATGTACGCCAAAATATATATATATATAGGTAGACTAGGCTCTGATCGATCGGAGCCCAGTCTATATTCGATCGGATCTCCAACCATTAGATCAGTGCATATTTTCATGCCTCCAAAAAAAAAGGCACCTGAAAAGACTCGCCTTTGGGCTGAGGAAAAAAAGGTGCCTAGCGCCCGTGCCTGAAAGAAAAAAAAATTAGGTGCCCATGGGCGCCCTGAAGGTGCCTTCAAGGCGCCTGTAGGCACCAACAGGGCGCTTAAAGGTGCATTCAAGTAAAAAAAAAAAAAAAAAAGCATCACCTGAAAAAAAAAAAAAAAAAACTAAAATCCAAGAGGTGCCTACTTTTTTCATTTTTTTTAGATTTTTTTTTATTTTCAAGATCGGAGGCGCCTTCACATGCCTTCACGTGCCTCGAGGCCAATAAAAAAACCTAAAAAAAATAAGCAAATTGAAAAAAAAAATAGGTCATGCCTTTTTTTAGGTGCAGGCTTTTTTTTTTTTTTTTTTTCCAGGCGCGTGCCTATTTTTTTTTGTCAACCCTCAAGGCGTGCTTATTTAGAGATGCATGCTAATCCAACAACTGAGGATCCAATCGGATGTGGACTGGGATCCAATCAATTGGAGCCCAGTCCACCTCTCTCTCTCTCTCTCTCTCTCTCTATATATATATATATATATATATATATATATATATATATATAGGTCAAATTAATATTATCTCCATGACAAAATATATGCAAATATCATTGAGCAATTTAAAAGATATTGCAATTGCATAACAGATATATAATGAAAAGAAAACTTGCCCCACCTAAACTCAAAATACAAAATGTAGAATCATGCATCAAAACACTCCCAAAACATCTATCTTTAGTCCTAGATAATATTATGACCAACTGATGATTCAGAATCTGGACGAAATTTATTTCTATATTTTTAAATTTTTTTTTAGGGCCATCCCATCATGTTGGTTATCTACTTGAGCATGACTTTGAATGAAATTTTGACTATAAATATTTCTGCAACCATAAGCAGTTAAAGTTTAGTATTTAAATTCAAAAAAATATAAAGCAAAATAAGTATAATAAATTTTAAACCCAATAAAATAATGAAAGAGGGCATTTTTTCTAGCTATATGATGAATATATTAATTATAATATAAAAAATATTAAAATCTATACTATTAATTTTTTCTATTTTATATTTAATATTTTTTATTATCTTTATAGGAATAATTAATTATAAAATTTTAATCATAAATCAACTAGAAATGGTTCTCCAATACATGTAGATGAAGTTCAAGTCTAAATTTAGATTTATTTCATGCATGACATGTGAAGATATACCGATGCAAATAGGGATAGAAAGAAAAAAAAAAAAAATAAAGAAGATTAATGGCTTGCACCAGCACTTGGTTGGCTATTTCACACGGAAAGATGCGTCGATAAGTTTTAAAGAATTTTAAGAAGGAAAAGGGTTATTACTGTGTTGGTACTAAATGCTGAAGTGGCAAGGCAAAAAGGTGCTGGGCTTTGTGCTTTGGAGCATGTAGCATGGGATGATGTAGCCTGTTATATGCGTAGGTGCATGGGAGCGAAATACAGAAGGCCACGTCGAAAGAAAATATATTTTTAAATTTTTTTTTAGAGGAAAGAATATTTATTTTGGAAACTAATTAATTTAAATTGAATGGCAACTCTTCGTCTTACCTTATCTTCCACCTTCTTCATCTCATCCATCCAAGCTTTTTTATCATTTAATCTCATCCATCCATTCTTTCAGGATGCATCTTTTCATTAGTCCCATATCTAAAATATACAAACTCTTTCTTCTTTGTAACACCTATAAATAAAATCTAGTATCACTACCTTGAGATATATCTCTTCACATCACAATTCTTGTAGGAACTCGTGTGACAGATAGGAACCTACTTATAAAAATTTTATCCATCTTGTTCTTACTTTTTTCTACTGTTCCAACATATGAGAAGGAGAGTTAGCCAGAAGAAGTTCGGTTTGTTTTTATTTTTTTATTTCAACTCTAAACCTTGTTAATGGCTTAGAAGTTAAAAGACCTCTTTTTGTATTAGAAACTTTTATCAGCAATAAAAAATTAGTTTTTTTTTTTCATCAATTTAATTTTTATTTTCAACAAATATGATAGTTTATATTCCTGCAATTTAATTCTTACAATTTTTAATTTCAGAAGGATAGTTTATTTCTATAATTCTTTAATTTCTATAATTTAAAGTCCAGCAATTAGTATAATATTTTTTTATATTTTAATCGGCTTTATAGTTTTGAATCAAATCATGTCTAGCTAAGTAATCATCTGAGATTTGCGATGAAGCTAAACCATGATTAGGAGCTCTTTCTTAGAATTGCTTGTTTGCTTTTATTGTTTAGGGTTCTTCTTCCTTCAAACTTCTTGCCAAGAAACTTGAAGAACTATTATTGGGTTTCAATCCCTTTATAGTTCATGCTTGATTCGGTGTAAGAAGGATAATAGAAAGAAGGCCTATAATTTTGTTAATTTCTTTTCTCTTCTTTCTTGTGAAAAATTTTAATGGACTATTGTTGGGTCAGAGTCCTTTCATAGTCCAAACTTGAATAACATAAGAGAAGTAGTTGAAAAGAGAGTTCCTAAATTAGGATGAATGTTTGTCCACACATTATACCTTGATCAAGGGACATCTAAGAGAAATCTTACAAAGACTCTCTAAGTCATTGGTCTAGTAGATTCAAAAGTCCTAAATCTTTAGATTATTATTTTCTACGATTAATTTACTGTTTAGTAATAAGTAACAACCAATCTTCCAAACTCTTTGTTAAAGCTCGCCTGAGTAAGGATTTGAACACAATTCAAACATAATTCCTCGTGAAATCGATCTGTACTCGTTGGACGTGCTACTTTGCATACCGTGTGCTTGTGGTTAATTTTAAGATGCATCAAATTTTTGATGCCATTGTCAAAAAATTGGCGTATTTTAAATTATGTTTTAAATTTTTGTTCTTCGTGCTTTTAGCTTAGTTTTAGTTTGACCTTTCTAACTTCCATATCTTGCCTTGCAGAAAATTGGTGAGTGCTGGAAACCAGGTACGCAATCTAACCTTTTCCTTTTCCTGAAGCATTCTAATTTAATCTTAGTTCATTATTAGTTTTTTATTAAAACTTGTTTGTTCTTATTGGTTGTGCATAAACATATCTAAACTATTTTAAGGGCACAAACCTAAGCAAGATATGGTGAGAATTTTATCACCCTTTCCTAGCCCACAAATAAGTTTTCTCATTTGCATTCATCCTAACTCTTAAATAAAATCAATTAGATGTTAGTCCTAGGGACATCCAAGCTCATTAGGACAAGGCACCTAAAAGAGTTGGACCAAGTCAGGATTGGCTAGTTGACTGGTGTCTAGGAAAAAAGTTCAGGAACAAGAGTCCGAAGAAAGATGGTTCTTTAATTGGTTTCATTCGCTTACCTGGCCAATCTAATTGGTGTCTAAGAAAAGCAACGGGGGGACTTCCACCGATCTTATCCTTACCTAGCTAGTTGGCTTGTTGGTTTTTAACTTGGAAGGCTCCAAGACGGCCTTAGCAGTTAGAAGCTGTCTAGAATTAAGGTAACCTAGGATAGATATTTGCTTAATAAGTATTTAAAAAATAATAAATAATAAAACCTTAACTAATTCTTCTTCCTCTTCCCTCTTCTTTAAAAAATTAAAAAAATAATAAAAAATAAAAAATATAGAAAATAAAGTAAATTCTTCCTTTTCCTCATGAAGAAGGATATCGGGTCGATTAGTTAGAATTGATTCAATTTCTATTTCAAGCTTGAAAGTCCCTAAAATGGAAGAAATTAATCAGCTTCAAATTCTTAAAGATTTATATTACCCAGTTGGATCTATCCAGCCTTCTTGCATCAGGTTGCCCTAACCTACTACAAATAATTTTGAAATTAAATTTTAAATGATTAATATACTTCCAAAGTTTACTAAAATAGAGGATGCATATATATTCATTAGAAAATTTTAAAAGGTTTGTGCAACCATGAGGCTACAACAACTTTTTGAGGATGAGATCAAACTAAGACTAATCAATTTTACCCTTTAGGATAATACCAAAAAATGGTTATATAGCCTACCAAATCAATCTATCATGATCTAGGAGGACTTTGTAAGAGTGTTTCTGAAAAAATACTTTCTCCATCATAAAATAGCTAGAATTAGAAATGAGATCAACCAATTTTACCAACTAGCTGGTGAATCATTCTGAAAGTATTTTAATCATTTTAAAAACCACTTGATCTAATGTCCACACTATGGAATAGAGACTTGAAAGCTATGCCAAATAGTTTATGAGGGGCTAGACTCAAATTCTAGAATCATGCCAGAGTCCATGTGCTAAGGTCAATTTATGTATAAAGAATCCAATGAGGTCTAGCAATTTCTAGAAGATCTAGTCGAGAAGAATTTATAATGAAAAATGACTAGGAAACCAGAAAGATCAATATCTTCAAAAGGTGAAATGCATCAAATGCCGACATTTCTAGTTGTGGAGGCTAAAATCGCAATCCTAACACGTAGGTTAGAAGCTTTAGAAATGCAGAGACCAGCCAGTATAAACCATGTATCTGCATCCATGTCCAATGGGTGTAATGCACCAAACCATGTTCTTAAAGAATATCCTCCCCTAATGAACCCAACTGGAACCACATGTGCACAAGTGAATGTTGCATATCAGAAATCAATGAACAATCCTTATGCATCCACATATAACCCAGGATGGAGAAATCATCCAAACTTCTCATGATCGCAGAATCCAAATGTAAGTGATCTTAGTTTCAACCACTAAAATCCAAGGCCCAACCCTATATTAAACAAACCACCAAGCTTCAATAATTATGAAAAGAAACTTAGTTCTTTTGAGAAAAGCCTGAAAGTTCTAGCCAAATCCAATGCTGATACCAATGCTACATTGAGTAATTTCATGCAAACTATGGGCCAGCTCCTAAATACTAATACCCAGGCCATAACTTATTTAGAAATGCAGGTAGATCAACTAGCATTTACTATGAATGAGTGAGAATGAGATAGGCTGCCTAGACAACCCGAGCCCAACCCAAGAAATCAAAATGGTCTACGATCCCAACAGAAAAACCATGCCAACCAAGTGAATGCTTTTCACTCATTAAGATTGGAGAAATAAGTGGATAACAAGGTAGGTACATCTGATAATAGAGAGGACTCATCTATCGAGCAATTTTATGAATAACCTATCTTACAAACTCAAGCTCCTGAAACTGATGGTACACCTAGCCCAATATCCATAACTCCTAGAGCTCCTTTTCCAAATCGATTAAGGTCTAATAAAAAATCAGAACATTTGGATAAAATATTAGATGTATTTAAACAAGTTCAGATGAATATTTCTTTGCTAGACATGATCCAATAAGTATCGATCTATGCTAAATTCTTAAAAGATCTTTGCACCAAGAAATGGACCACTAATGTATCCAAGAGAGCATTCTTGGTTGTAAGTATGAGCTCATACTTATCAAGTCATATGCCAATAAAATATAAGGACCCAAGATCTTTGATAATTTCATGTGTTATCGGAGAAAATCAAATTGAGAAGGCCTTGCTAGACTTACGGACTAGTGTAAATATTTTGTCCTATTCAGTTTACGAGTAATTAGGATTGAAAAAACTTTAGCCAACAGGGATCATATTGCAATTAGTAGATCGATCTTTTAGGATTCCTAAAAAAATGGTAGAAGATGTTTTAATCAAGATTGGTAATTTTAACTTTCCTATAGACTTCATTATTTTAAAGACCGAACTAGTTTCAAATCCTAAGGATCATATCCCAGTTATTTTAGAAAGACCTTTCCTAGCTACTACTAACGCTGAAATCAACTATCGGAATAGACTTATAAAGTTATCTTTTGGAAACATGACCATTGAGTTAAATATATTTAATTTGGAACAGGAATGCACTCAACATGCTAATGTAAATGTAATCTAAGATGAAATTTATGAATCCATTGATATTAGTGATGAAGAAGTCGATCTCGAGTCAAGTATTTGGCTAAACCATGAAGCTGAAGATATCAATGAAATACCTGTTGACTATAGAATTAGCCAGAAATGAGAATTTCCTACTGAACCTCTCATGAAAATAGCTAAACCATCACCTAAGCCATCAATAGAGGAGGCATCCAAATTAGAATTGAAATCCCTCCCTAAGCATCTCAAGTATGCCTATTTAGGTCCAATGGAAACCTTGTCCATAATTATTACATCAGACCTAAATCCTAAACAAAAGAAGAAATTATTAGAAGTCCTGAAGAAAAATCGAGAAGCAATAGACTGGACCATGGTAGATATTAAAGAAATAAGTTCCTCCATAGTTCAACACAGGATACACCTAGAAGAAGGGACTAAACCAATTAGAGATGCTAAGAGAAGACTCAATCCAGCTATGAAAGATATAGTTAAGAAAGAGATTTTGAAATTACTTGATAATGGAATAATTTATCCCATCTCAGATAGTTCTTGGATAAGTCCTATGTAAGTGGTACCCAAAAAGTCCAAGATAACAGTGGTCCAGAATGAGAAAAATGAACTTATCCCGACTAGAACCCAAATAGAATAGAGGATCTGTATAAATTATAGAAAATTGAATACAACAACAAAGAAGGATCACTTTCCCTTGCCATTCATCGACCAAATGTTAGAAAAATTAGTCGGACAAAAGTTTTACTATTTTCTTGATGGATACTCCGGCTATAACCAGATCCCCATAACCCTTGAAGATCAAGAAAAGACTATATTCACCTACCCATTCGGAACCTTTGCCTATAGGCTCATGTCCTTTGGGTTATGCAACGCACCAGTGACCTTCCAAAGATGTATGATCAATATTTTTTTTGATATGGTTGAATGATTTTTAGAAATTTTTATGGATGACTTTTCTATCTTTGGCCCCACCTTCTTCGAGTGTTTAGATCATCTGAGACTTATCCTAAAGAGATGTAAGGAGAAGCACTTAATTCTTAATTGGGAGAAATGCCAATTCATGGTTAAAGAGGGCATGGTTCTTGGCCATGTAGTTTTAAAAAAAGAAATTAAAGTAGATAAGGCCAAGGTAGACCTGATTCCAAGTCTTCCACCATCCAAATCTGTTAAGAAAATCCATTCATTCTTAGGACATGCTAGATTCTATAGAAGGTTCATATCCAATTTTAACAAAGTGGCTCATCCATTGACCAATTTGTTAGCAAAAGAAATAAAATTCAAGTTCACTTCTGAGTGCCTAGAATCTTTTGAGTTTCTTAAAAAGATACTTATTTCAACTCCAATTATTCATCCACCTATTTGGACTGAAGCCTTTGAACTCATGTGCAACGCATCTGATCATGCTATAGGTGCAGTTTTAGGTCAAAGAATTAATAAGCTGTCTAAAGTCATTTACTATGCCAATAAAATCTTAAATGATATGCAGCTTAATTACACTATCATAAAAAAGAAGTTCCTAGCCATTGTCTTTACCTTTGAAAAATTCAAGTCCTATTTGGTTAGGTCCCACACCATTGTGTATACTGATCACTCAACCATTAGACATATCCTAGCAAAAAAAGATGCCAAGGCGTACTTACTTCGATGGATCTTACGTTTTTAAGAATTTGACCTAGAAATCAAGGACAAAAAAAATAGAAAATGCAGTAACTGATCACTTGTCCCGAATCATAGTCGCACCATCTAGTGAACCACCTGTCAATGATTTTTTTTCTGATGAACAACTCATGTCCGTGTCCACTGAACCTTGGTATACTAATATTATCAACTATCTAGCCATTGGTAAAGTTTCTTCCCACTGGACCACTAAGAACAAGCATAAATTTTTTGCCCACGTGAAGTATTTCATTTGGGATGACCCATACCTATTCAAATAGTATCCTGACCAGATCATTAGGAGGTGTGTCCCAGATAATAAGGTTAGAAGTATTTTATCTTTCTGTCATGATCAAACATGTGGTGGTCACTTCGCATCCAAAAAGACAGCTATAAAAGTCCTCCAATGTGGATTTTATTGGCCAAATTTATTTAGAGATGCTCACGAGTACTATAGAAGTTGTGCTTAATGCCAACAAATGAGTCGAATCATCAAGAGAAAACATGATACCACTTAATCCAATCTTGGTGATCAAAATTTTTAATGTATGGAGGATTGATTTCATGGGATCATTTCCAAACTCCTTTGAAAATAAATATATCTTAGTAGCTATCGATTATGTCTCTAAGTTGATAGAAGCTATTCCTTGTAGATCTACTGATAGCAAAGTGGTCATTAAATTTCTTAAAAAAAATATTCTCTCGTATTTTGGTACTCCTAGAGCAATTATTAGTGATTGGAGGACATATTTTTGCAACCAATCCTTTGCTACATTAATGAAAAAATATAATGTCATCCATAGGTTGAACACACCATATCATCCTCAAACTAGTGGGTAAGTAAAAGTATTCAATAGATAAATCAAACAGATTCTAGAGAAAATTGTTAATGCCAATAGAAAGGATTGCTCCTTGAAACTTGTAGATGCACTCTGGGCATACCGCACCATCTTTAAGACCAACCTAGGAATGTCTTCTTATAGGATTGTGTTTAGAAAACCTTATCACTTGTCTGTTGAGCTAGAACACAAAGCCATATAGGCCATCAAGAAATTAAATATCGACTTGGATGCAACTGAAAACCATAGAAAGCTTTAGATTAATAAATTAGAAAAACTTAAAAATGAAGCTTATAAAAATGTCAGGGTATACAAGGATCGAATAAAAGTATTTCATGATCAAGCAATTCTTAGAAAATCTTTTACTCTTGGACAGAAAGTTCTCTTGTATAATTCGAGATTACACCTATTTTTTGGAAAGTTGAGATCTAGATGGATAGGACCTTTCTTAGTTAAAAAAGTCTTTCCGCATGGGATAGTAGAAATCTAAAATCTAAGCAATGGTGTTATGTTTAAAGTAAATGATCAACGATTAAAACTATTCTTGGAATTACCTACTGAAGTTATTAAGGAAGCCATGGTTCTCTATGAACCAACATATCTTGGTTGATCTATCTAGTCTGGCTGAAGACTTTAAACTTAGTGCTCCTGGGAGGTAACCCAGATCCTTGCTTTTTATTTTTTTTAGTTTATTTAGGTTTTACTTCAATAAAGTCAATGTTGAATAAGTTGGGAGGAAAAGCTAAAATTGCATCCTTAAGAACATCTGAAGACACCTACTGAACCAAGGATGTCATATTAAATCAGGTGTATTCTTTCTTTTTTTTACCTATTGTATTTTTTATTTTCCTTACTCTATTGAGGATAATATAGAATAAGTTGGAGGATAAGGGATAAAACTTTGAACTTTACTTTGAACCTTTGCACTCACAAATTTATTGATATTCATATACCTGACTATGCTTCAGACTTGAGTAATATTAAACATTTTAGTAGCATTTGATGTACACTTTAGATAAGTAATGGAGTATCGAGGGACTGCATATTGATAAAATTTAATAGAAGATTGAGTCTAGAATAAAAATTAATTTTGAGCATTTCTGGCATTCTCTATTAATATCTAAAGAGAATCGACTTTTTATGGATATAAATGGGATATGTTGATTTTTCATTGAGTAACTGGATCTTATTGCCTAAGTAAGTAATGATATTCGCGTCAAAAAATGGATAATATAAAAAAAAAAAAAATCATACAACCAAGTCTCAATCCATAGCTTGTTTGACTTGAGTCAGTAAACTCAAGGGATATTTTACATCTAATATCCTAAAGCCAACTGGTTTGGGAATCATTGGCCTAACACTCGTTACAAGAATTAAATAGAAAGCTTAAGTAATTAAGACATTGCATGGACTGTATTTTTTTTAAAAAAAAATAGATGTGTAAATACAAAATCACTAGCTCATCGTAGAGTTAGATGATCCAAAGATAAAAATAGGAGTGGATCAAGAAAATTTTTTTAAAAAAATTAATATTTTTTACTCAACTATTCTATCGAATAGCCTTAATATTCTAATGACATGCTTGATAATTTCTAGATGGATATCATTTACTTCTAAAATTGTTAAATAAACATTCATGTCAAAGAAAGATAGTATTGTATATCAATATTTCTTTTACTTGAGGACGAATAAAGTTTAAGTTGGAGATGTGATGAATATATTAATTATAATATAAAAAATATTAAAATCTATGCTATTAATTTTTTTATTTTATATTTAATATCTTTTATGATCTATATAAAAATGATTAATTATAAAGTCTTAATCGCAAACCAACTAGAAATGGCTCTTCAACACATGCAGATGAAGCTCAAATCTAAATTTAGGCTTGGTTCATGTACGACATGCGAAGATATACTGATGCGAAATAGGGATCCAATGGATAGAAAGAAAAAATAAATAAATATAAAGAAGATTAATGGCTTGCACTAGCACTTGGTTGGTTGTTTCATATGGAAAGATGCGCCCATAAGCTTTAAAGAATTTTAAGAAGGAAAAGGATTATTGCTGTGTTGGTACTAAACACTGAAGTGGCAAGGCAAAAAGGTGCTGCGCTTTGGAGCACGTAGCGTGGGATGATGCAGCCTATTATGTGTGCGTAGGTGCATGGAAGTAAAATACAGAAGGCCACGTCGAAAAAAAATATATTTTTAAAATTTTTTTTAGAGAAAAAAATATTTATTTTAGAAATGCTTTAATTTAGATTGAATGGAAACTCTTTCACTTACCTTATCTTTCATCCTCTTCATCTCATCCATCTAAGCTATTTCATCATTTAATCTCATCCATCAATTCTTTCAGGATGCATCTTTTCATTAGTCCCATATCTAAAATATACAAACTCTTCGTTCCTCCTAACAGCTATAAATAAAATTCAGTATCACTACCTTGAGATATATCTCTCTACACCATAACTCTTGTAGGAACCCATGTGACAGACGGGAATATCTATCTATAAAATTTTTATCCATCTTATTTTTACTTTCTTTCACCCTTCCAACATATGAGAAGAAGAGTTAGCCAAGAGAAGGATGGTCAGCAGAGGTTTTTATGTTTTTATTTTTTTGTTTTAACTCTAAACCTTATTAATAGCTTAGAAGTTAAAAGTCCTCTTTTTGTATTAGAAACTTTTATCAGCAATAAAAATTAATTTCCTTTTTTTCATCAATTTAATTTTTATTTTTAGCAAATATAATAGTTTATATTCCTGTAATTTAATTCTTAAATTTTTAATTTCAGCATTAGGATAGTTTATTTCTATAATTTTTTTAATTTTTATAATTTAAATTTCAGTAATTAGTATAATATTTTTTTCATGTTTTTAATCAGCTTTATAGTTTTGAATCAAATCATGTCTAGCTAAGCAATCCACTGGGGTTTGCGATGAAGCTAAACCATAATTAGGGGCTCTTTCTTAGGATTTATCGTTTGCTTTTATTATTTAGAGTTCTTCTTTCTTCAAGCTTCTTGCCAAGAAACTTGATGGACTATCATTAAGTTTCAATCCTTTTATAGTTTATGCTTAATTCGGTACAAGAAGGATAATAGGAAGAAGGTCTATAATTTTGTTAATTTTTTTCTCTTCTTTCTTATGAAAATTTTTGATGGATTATTATTGGATCAGAGTTCCTTCATAATCCATACTTGGATAACACAAGAGAAATAGTTGAAAAGAAAGTTCTTTAATTAGGGTGAATGCTTGTCTATGGATTACACCTTGATTAAGAAACATCATAAGAGAAATATTAGAAAAACTCTCTAAGTCATTGGTGTAGTGGATTCAAAAGTCCTAGATCTTTAGATTATTATTTTTTATGATTAATTTACTATTTAGTAGTAAGTAACAACCAATCTTTCAAACTCTTTGTTAAAGCTCGCCTGAGCAAGAGTTTGAACACAATTCAAACATAATTTCTCGTGGGATCGATCTATACTCGCGGACGTGCTACTTTACACACCATGCACTTGTGGTTAATTTTAAGACACATCACTACATAATCCATCATTTTACTTATTCCCCAAATTTGATTGAAGCACATGAAGAAAAAACCTAGGATTTCTAGCATATATTTTGAAACTTTTTTCAAAATTAGAACAGTGGAAGCTACAGATTAATCTAATATGAAATATACAAATAAATCCTAAATCTAGGATCTAATGATATGATTAAAGTATGCATATAAATCTAAAAATTAAATAAAATATAAAATAATGATGTTGGTCATATCAACATCAAATAAGAAAAACTAGACCTGATCTAGTCTGAGATCAAATCTCATTATCTTTTTCATGGATTTGGATGTCCACTTTTTGATATGAGGCTAAGGATGTCGCTTTGAGCCACACACGTATCCAGTCTCTATGAGAAGTCCACACGAAGCCCTGATCATAATTCAAAGTTCAGTAATCTAGAAATCAGCACAGTATGCTAGCACTGCATTGATCTTTCATCGATGGTTGATACCAAATTTCCTTCTTTAATTGACTTGAACTCTTCAAGAATCAAAGGAGAAGAAAAAAGGATCTGGAAAAAGCCTTTTTACCATATTCTTCTCTTAAAATTTGTAAAAGAAAATCTGAAATAAAAATTCTAGAGAAGATCCTTCTTCTCTAGGCCCTTTCCTCTCACATAGGCACAACAATTACCCAAGATCTCCACGGCCAAGCCCTCTCTCCTAGGTCTAAAATCTCTCTAAATTTCATAATTTAACTCTCCTTAAATAGAAAGTTAGAGAAGAGTCCTAGTGTAGGTTAAATACTAAGATTGAGAGTCGAAATAGAACAAGGATAAGGGCATCCAACTCTTAGGCGCCTCCTCAAATTTTTTTGGCATGGATTCTAGATATTTGATGTATAATTAAATATTCTTTTTCCCATAAAAATTTTAGAAAAAAATTGGATTAATTGGTGCCATAATGGATAAAAGTTTTGGGTTTGTCCAAACTCTATCAAATAGAGTCTAGATCATCACTACTTCTTAGTTTTGATCAAATCCAAAACCACAAACCATCTAAGAGAAATATTATTGATCCACTGATTAATTTTGATGATTTCAAAATATTAAGTATAAATAATACTAATTATGTATTTTAAGAATGTATATAAGTCTTTTCAAGTATTCAAATTAAAGAAATTAATCCAAGAAAAGATCCACACAAAAATCACTAAGTCAAGAGCTTCAAGAAAATTGAATTGATAAAGATTCTTGAAGAAGGATAAGATTATAATTTTATCAAGTTCGAAGAAAATATGTTTCGAAAGCCTCAAGAGCAACTAGAAAAAAATTCTAATCTTTTGGAGGTAATTTCACATTTTTTGGATGTTAAATTTGAAAGAAAATCAAGTTTTTGTAAAAGGATCAATCCTAGGGACGACCCCTAGGTCATCTTTTTTGAAATGGATAGCTTGGCACGCTTTGGCAAGTTATTTTTATATAGTCTCATAAAAGGGTCGACCTCTATTGCATAAAAATAAAAAATAGAAGCTGAATTTTTTAGTGCAGCTAAAGTGCTAACACCTAAGCGTAAGGTATCGACCCTAGATCACAAGGTGTCAATCTCAGATCAAAAAATATCGACTTCTATTGAAAAAAGTGTCGACCCCTATAGAAAAGTGTCGACCTTAATATCGAGATAGGCTGCAATGGCTAGTTTTCTACACTTTTTTAACAAGCTCTTTTCATTCCAAACGACTAGTTCAAGCCCTCCAACGGTCCAAACTCTCTCTCCAACCATTGTGAAGACTATTTAAAGATGAAGAATAAAAAAAAAGAGAGAAAAATGGATTGAAAGTAGAAATCATTCAAATTATGAGGTTTATAGAATATCTAAAGAAAAAGAGAAAAAAGAGAGGACTTTGTGCATCAAATTCAGAGAGCTTCTAAGTGTGATCATCCTCAGTCATTCAAGCTTCTTCTCAGCCTTCAAAGGAAAGAATATAAAGCTTCAAGAGCCATCTTTCAGTCTCTCCATCAAACTTCAAAAAGAGTTTTTTTTTTTTTTTATTTTTTTGCTGAATTCTCATACTTGTATTTTTGTTTCTTTATAAATTTCTTTAGGAGAAAGAAACTTAAGGTATATGTAGGTCTAAGTCGATAATTAGATGGTGTAAAAGTTGTGGTTGGTACTCCTAGTTTAAAATCAACTGAATTGATAGTAAACCCGAGAAAACTATTGGTATAGGGTTGTAGTTGGTTTAAAATAAATGCACTATAATCTAAGGATTATAGTGAAATTTCCAAGGAGATAGCTTGGAAAGTGGACGTAGAAGCAGGTTGCTCTAAACTATTATAAAATCTTTATACATTTGTGTAGTGCTTTCTTCTCTATTGCTTTACATATTTTGCATGCTTTAAATTGCTAATTACTTACTAATTTGAATTAACTCTTGCTTAAGTTCATTCACACTTAATTCCGTTGCATATAGTAGTTAATTTTATTGAATTGAATAAAGTTAAGTAAAATACATACTTGTGTAGAGTTAAATTTGGCCAAGTTTTTAAAAGAACCCAATTCATCCTCCTTCTTGGATTGCTATCTCTAGGCAACAAGTGGTATCAAAGCAGATGTTTTGTTATTAATTGTTGATCTAATCATCAAGAGCTAAAGATTTTGGCAATCCAAAATAATTTTTTTTAATAAAGACCATTTTAAGATAATTTTTTACTTTTTAATGACTCAAATTATATCTATTAGAAAATTAGGATGAAAATTTTTATACAAGCACATGACTATAGTCTATGAAGAATCATAGTTAATGGCTCACACACCCCCAAAGTATTAAAAGAGCATGACAATGAAATAATACAATTAAATGCTAAGACCTTAATTATGCTTTATTGTTCATTGGATATAAATGAGTTCAATCTAATTTCTTCTTGTATTTCAACAAAATAAGTTTGAAAAAAATTGGAAATGACTTTTGAGGGAGCTGATCAAAAAAAAAAACAAGCTCCCAAAAGGATAATCAAGCTTATCCCAGCACATGCCTCATGGCTCATGAGGATGAAAAGAAAAAGAAATAAAAGAAATAAAAAAAAAAATATTGATTAAGAGAGAGCAAAGCAAAGAAGAGAAGAATGAGAAAGAGGAGGAAGGTATAGCAAGTTGTTGTCTCATGGCTCAAAATGATGACGTATATCATGAATACTCCTTTAAATTTATTTTTAATAAATTATATAAAGCTTTCAATGAGTTAATGGATGAATATAAAAAGATAAGGCTATATAATAAAGAACTTAAAAAATCTAATCTTTTTTTGGCTAAACAAAAAGACAAGATTTTGAGTGAAAAAGAAGATCTTTTAAAAAATACAGAAAACATAGCCAAAGAAAAAAAATTTGAAACAAATAGAAGTCTTAACTAAGAAAAAAAATCTTGCAAAATCTAAAAAAGTTTTAGTTGAAGAAAAAAAACTTTTAAAATCATAAAAGTTCTCAGAGGATGAGAAAGATAAATATTTAAAATCTAAAAAATCTTTAGCAAGAGAAAAGCAAAAGTTTTTAATTTATGAAAAATCTTTTTTAGAAGAAAATATTAAACTAAAAAAAGTGATTGAAAGCTTGAAATATATGATTGAAAAGTTTATAATTGGATCTAAAAAGCTTCAAGCCATTTTAAATAATCAAAGAGCTATTTTTGGTAAACCTAGAATTAGTTATGATTCAATAAGAAAATAAAAGCTTGACAATGCTCAACAAAGCTTCAATTGAGAATCATTCAATTAAGTGCCTTAAATATAATAAAGTTGGTCATAAATTTCTAAATGCAATATTAAAAGAAATGGCGAAGCTTCTATTAAATAAATTTAAATTTCAAAAGGATCTATGAGCTCTAACCTCCATGGACCCAAGATGACTTGGATACCAAAAATTATTAAGTGATTTTACAGGTGCACCAAGGATCCAATTGAAATAAAATTAAAAAAAAAAATTTGGATGCCTTGGAAATGAAAAGGGATGGGTATTGATGCATGGTATAATCTAATTTTTTTCTCACATTATACCATCAATGATTGTTAAAGTTATTTTGATTGAATCTATTGGCTTTAATATGATTTCATATAATATTTATTTGCTTGAAATTTTTTTTATATATTAGCAAGATTAGTATGATTGATTGATTTTGATAATTTGAATACTTTGATTTTAAGAGATCAATATGTTCTTCTCTAAGTATCATGTTATGATATGAATTAAAATTATCTTAAAATTTAATATGATATAATAGCTTTTCCATATCAATTTTGTAATTGATAAACTTAAATTAAAAGATACTTAATTGGATATGAATATTTTTGAATTACTGAGCATATAAGTAAAACTAAATTTGACATTTCTCCATAAAATGCTAAATTATTAAAATTTTAATAAAAATAAGCATGAAATAAGTACTTAAAAATAAGACATCAATTATAAAATTTAAAATGCTTGTTGTATTAAGTTGCATTGCATTTTAGGTTAACACTTAAGGATTTGAAATTGCATAGTTAGATCAACACATAGAGCATTTTAACCTCAATTGATTTTATCCCCCAACTTGAAGAATGCCTTTTTATACTTAGTATCAAATTAAATTTGAAATATACTTTTATATTTTATTCATATTATTTTCAAGTAATGAATCTAAAAATTAGTTTTTCTTCTATCTTTAAGTGGTATCAAATTTTTAAGAAAATTATTAATTAATTTAAATTTCAGTTCTATTGATATCATGAAAATTTCTAAGCAAATTATTCAATTTGATTTTCAAATAATTAGTATCAAAATAATTATTATTTATTTTAAATTTTAAAACTATTAGTATCAAAATTTATATAATTATATCAAATAGAAATTTAAAATTATCTTTGACTCAAAATTATTGTTTGATCTAAATTTTAGTTTAATTGATATCATAATTTATATCAAAAAGTTTATTTTTATCTTGAATTCCATCGTATTATCTTTTGACAAAAAGAAAAGAATGTTTTGTCTCAAACCTAATTTTACATAGCTTATATGATATCATTTGAGATAAAATCAAGAATTTTATATCTTTTCTAAATTTGATTAAATTATATTTTTTTTAAAAAAAAAGATCTAAATTTAAACAGAATATCTCTCTATGATTTATTTTATACAATTTATTGATATCAATTCAAATTAACTTATCAAGATAATTTGATCTAAATTTAAATTGATTCATCTTTTTTGATCAAAAACTTCAATGATTAATATCAAATAGATCATTATTATCTTATATTATATTGCTTTATCTTTGACAAAAAGAAAAAAATATTCTTAAGTATAATCTGATTTGTATGAATATATTTTTGATATTATATCTTGAATAAATTACAAGATTGATACCTTTATACTTCAAATTGATTGATACTACTTAAGAAAAAAAAGATATTTTTTTAAAAAATTATTTTGATATATCCAAATTCTTAATTTTGAAATTATCTATATATCTCGGATTTCTAAAGTTCAGAGAAACAAACAAAAAAACTTCTTTTAAATGATATAAATAAATAACTTTTCAAAAACTTATCATAATTATTATTATATTTTATATCAAACAGTCTATTTTTATTTTGAATTCTATTATATTATCTTTTGGCAAAAGAAAAGTATGCTATATCTCAAATTTGAATTTTTATGGTCATATTCTTGCTATTATATTATTTGAGATAAATGCTTGTAATATATTTTTGAATGATCTACTTTAATATTAAAAGGAGAAAAGTATTTTCAAGGCTATATTATTCAAAATTTTTGAGGTCTAGAGTTCTTTTAATTAAAATTAAGAAGTATGTATGCATCTATATTTTTAAGAAATGGAAGAACTCTTGATTTGAATTAGAAAGTAAAACCCACAATGTATTTTTTATAAAAAGAATGGAAACTATTAAAGAAGATATAATCTTTTAATTAAAAATATACTTTAATTTAAAAATCTAAATTTAAAAATTAAATAATCTAAATTTTTAAATTTGATATCAGTTAAGTTCATATTAAATATGCTCAATTTAAAAGATAGAAAAAGAAAGTAAAATTTTTACTCTTAAAAGGCTACTTGATTGAAAATATCTTGACATAAAGAAAAGAATTTATTTAAGATGAATTGATTACTAAATTAATATTAATTAAAATTTAATATGGTATCAAATTAAAGATACTCAACTTGAAAAAAAAGGGAGAGTAACAAAAATTGTAAAGCTTAAGTATGCAATTTTTTTTAAAAAAAAAGAGAAGATAATGCTAAAGAATGAATATTTATATTTTAATTTGATAATCTAAATTTAAAATATACTTATTTTGAAATAAAGAGAGGAAGAAAGTTGAAAAATAAATTAATCTAGCTATTAGTATGAAAAGTAGGAGAAGAGATATTTTCTAATTTAATTTGATTGAAAATACTAATGAATTTGTGGTCTTAAATTCTTAATCAATTAACTTATTTTAAGCTTTATTATATTAATTTTAAACTTTCAATCAAATACCCTATAGTCTTTTCAATTTGTCCTTTCATATATTTATTCAATTTGATTTACTTGATTTAAAATAATTTTAGATAAATAAATTATTTTTTAATAATTAAAAATTACTTAAAGTGGTATCATTAATATGTTGGTTTTATATTTTGATTTGCATAATTATTTTTGATAATTGATTGGAGTTAAATTAAATTGAAAACATATTCTTACTCCAAGAAATAAATTTTTAAATTTAATTTTGAAACTTATTTTAAAATTTAAATTTGATATCAAATTTTTGATGTGCAATGCACAATCCTTATGATTTATGCGTATTAAATCAATTTTTACTCAAAGCAATGAATTTGAAAATATGACTATCCTTTGCTTTAATACTATTTATTTTATTTTGCTCGATACATTTTTGATACATATCTTTTTTAAACTTAATTGACTAAAATTTCTTAAGAAAAAAAAGATTGAATATTAAAGTATATATTATGCCTGATTTCATGATCAAATCTTTTTAAAATCTTTATTTCTCTTAAAACTTAAAAGTATATATTTAAAAATCTAATTAAAAAATTATATTCATTCAAAAAGGGGAGAGTCTTTAATAATTGACTTCAAGCTAATTTTTGAAAAGAACAAAATATTTCTTCAAAGGAAAAAGGATTAATTTAAATTGATCTTCTAAATTGGATACATCTCTAAATTGATATAATTCTTATATCTTATTGATGTTGATGGTAATTTTTGATCCTTCCCATGAGCTTTTTAATATTGTCAAAAAGGGAAAGAGGTATATTGAGTATATGCTTAAAAAATTAATACTTAAAAAACTTAATGAATTTCATAAAATACAATCTTAATATTCATTGATATAAATTATGTGAAATATTATTTGAAGCTTTTATGAAGTACATATTTATATTTGTATACATTCTCACTTCATATTTTATACTAGTCAATTAGTTAAAATACATTAATTTTATTTTTTGTGCATACTCAAAGTTTTGTCATCATCAAAAATGAGGAGATTATCGATCCACTGATTGATTTTGATGATTTCAAAATATTGAGTATAAATAATACTAATTATATGTTTCAAGAATATATGTAGGTCTTTTTAGGTATTCAAATTGAAAAAATTAATTCAAAAAAAGATCCATACAAAAATCACCAAGTCAAGAGCTTCAAGAAAATTGAATTGATAAAGATCCTTGAAGAAGGGCAAAATTATAATTTTATCAAGTTAAAAGAAAATATGTTTCAAAAGCCTTAAGGGTAACTAGAGAAAAATTTTGATCTTTTGGAGGTAATTTTATATTTTTTGAATGTCAAATTTAGAAGAAAATCAAGTTTTTATAAAAGGATCAACCATAGGGACGATCCCTAGGTCATCTCTTTTTGAAATGGACAGCTTGGCATGCTTTCGCACGTTATTTTTGTATAGCCTCACAAAAGGAACGACCCTTGGGTCGACTTCTGTTGCATAAAAATAAAAAATAGAATCTAAATTTTTTAGTACAGTTCAAGTGCTGATACCTAAGCATAAGGTGTCAACCTCAGATCATAAGGTGTCAACCCTAGATCAAAAAGTATCAATCCCTAAAGAAAAAGTGTCAACTTTAATGTCGGGACAGACTGCAATGGCTAGTTTTCTGCACTTTTTCAATGGACCCTTTTCATTACAAATGGCTAGTTCAAGCCATCCAACGGTCCAAACTCTCTCTTCAATCATTGTGAAGACTATTTAAAGGTAGAAATCATTCAGGTAAAATAAGAGAAAAGTGGATTAAAAGAAGAAATCATTCAAATTATGATGTTTATTGAATATCTAAAGAAAAAGAGAGAAAAGAAAGAACTTTGTGCATTAAATTCAGAGAGCTTTTAAGTGTGATCATCTTCGGTCGTTCAAGCTTCCTCTCAGCCTTTAAAGGAGAGAATATAAAGCTTCAAGAGCCATCTTTTAGCCTCTCTATCAAACTTCAAAAAGAGTTCTTTTTGTTTTAGTTTTTATGCTGAATTCTTATACTTGTATTTTTATTTTTTTATAAGTTTCTTTGAGAAAAAGAAACTTGAGGTATAGGCAGGTCCAAGCTGATAATTGGATGGTGTAAAGGTTGTGGTTAGTGCTCTTGATTTAAAACCAATTGGATTGATAGTGAATCCAAGAAAACTATCAATATAGGATTGTAATTGGTGAGCCCAGCAAAATTAACTGGATCTATTTATGATCCTAGGTTAAAATAAATGCACTATAATCTAAGAATTATAGTAGAATTTCCAAGAAGATAGTTTCGAGAGTGGACGTAGGAGTGGATTGCTCCGAACTACTATAAAATCTTTATATGTTTGTATTATGCTTTCTTCTCTATTGTTTTACATATTTTGTATGCTTTAAATTACTAATTACTTACTAATTTCGATTAACTCTTGCTTAAGTTCATTTATACTTGATTCTGTTGCATACACTAGTTAATTTTATTGAATTAAATTAAGTTAAGTAAAGCACATACTTGTGTAGAGTTAAATTTGGCCAAGATTTTAAAAGAATCCAATTCACCCTCCCTCTTGGGTTGCTACCTCTGGGCAATAGATATGGGAACAAGGATAGGTGTAGAAATTTTTTAGAAATCAGATTTTCCATAAAAAAAATCATGGAAAAGACATGGGCAAAGGCAAAGTGGCGCAAGAGTGGAATCCTAGTCTAATTAGGACTACATGCTTTGACTAATCAAACCAAATATTTAGCCTAATTAAAATAGATCTTGATGCAATCTAATTAATAATATTCCGAATCCAATTAAATTAGATTAAATCTAATTTAATTTTGATTTAATTTTTTAATTAATTTAAAAATTAGGTGCACTCAAGTCCTAGTTCAAATGAAAATTATTCTTTCTTATAATTGGCTTATCCAATAAACCAATTGCACTTGATCCAATCAAGCCCAAACCAAATCTTATTAAATCACATTCAATTAGACTTGATCTCATCCCAATTGCTCCATCAAATTAAGTCAATTAACAATCCGATTGCTAATCGATCCTCCTGCAATACTTGCACTAAGTTAAATATCAATCGTATTGAATGTTTAACCCTAAAATGATTCTTAATCATTGATCAACCATCTACTTAGATCGAGACTTCTAATGTGTATGACCTCATAAGTTCAAACCTAAGCCTATAACACAGAAATAAATTTCTATACCAATTGAAATGGCCACCTAGCAATGGTACCCGATGACCGGATAGCTCGAATGTATAAAGCAACATTCTTAGAATCCATGTGGATATTATTTTCGTATAATTCATCCTCTTGATCATAAATGCTCATAGGATGACTCAGGATTTAACTGTCAACTTTGAAAAAGTCATCTATATTATATTTAAAAATATCAAATCTATCTCATGGATTACCTTAGCCAAGATTTTGCTAAATTAAAATATAATGATGCATTATCTCAAAACATTTTAGAGTGGTCAATCCTATCTTGATCACTCACTGACTTCATAAATACTTGACTATGCTCAAAAATCTTCTATCACTGAATTAAAAATTCAGATAGTCCGACACCAAAGTATAGTGAGTTGCTTGCAAACCACCATGGCAATCTTAGATCCAAGGGACACTTATATCCATATCCCATCGAGCAATTTTTGACAGCATAATGCTCCGGAGTTGATCATGTTTAGTGACGATGTACACCTACATCTCACCTCACTATAAGAATTCTGACTATTAGTGATGGCTAAACGTTGTCACTAATAGTCCATATGCCATCACTAATAACCTTATCATCACTAATACCGTTGCAAAATCCAATCTAAAATACTCATATCGCTAATTGTCATTATTAGCAAAGGCAACTATTGATCGCTAATAACTAATTAGTGATGGCATTAGCGATAAAGATACCATCACAAAAAAAATTTAATTTTTATTAATAAAACTAGTAAAAATCTATTTACGATGGCATTTCTGTCGCTAATGCTATCACTAATAATTTTTAATTTTTTTATAAAAACTCAAAAAACTATTAGCGATGTAAATTTATTGCTAATACCATCACTAATATTTTTTATTTTTTTTAAATTCTAAAAAATTATTAGCAATGACAATCTATCATCGCTAATGTTATTATTAATAATTTTTTATTTTTTTAAAAAAAATATAATTAAATAATTTAAATATGCTAATAAATAATAATATTTTTTTTAAATTTATTAAAAAATAATAACAATTTAATATAATTATAAATATAAAATTAATTATATTATATTAGAATATAAATTATATAATTTTTTATTGAGATATTGCTTTACAAGTATCAAAATTATATACAAATCAAAAAAAAATTAGGTAACATTCTTCTCATCCTCCTGCTCATCTTCAGCAACTGGTAGATGAGAGCTGGATATCCTAGCATTTTAAAATAAAAAAATAAAATATTATTCATAAATTTTAATATGGAGGTGTATCTTTTGATACTCTTTGATTCTCGAACAGATTATTTCTAAATATTTCATTCTATGATACAAAACTATAAATACCTTCGACCCATCAATTGGATGGTTAGATTAAATTTTTAGTCCTTAGATCCTCTTTTCCAACTCAAGCCTAGTCTGAATATGTGAAGCTTCTAAATATGAAAACTTAAAATAAGTAAAAGAGTTTATTAACAGAATTACCTGATGAAATGACTGGAATAACGAGCCTAACTAGTCACTCAGCCATAGATCCCGAAGATCCTTCATGATCGCATCACGCATGACATTCCGGATGCTATAAGGTTGTTGGCTCAAAAGCCTCTACACGACCTCCTCCACGTGGGCATTGCTCCAAATCTAGGACGTTGAGGCCTATGAGGATGCCAAAGAGGATTGTCGCTGGAGGGTCAAAACTATGGTCGAATCCTATGATCCAGCTCCTACTCATCCCTCCGATGATCCTGAGCCATCCCTTAAGGTCAAAGGTGGGTTAAGTGGAAGGATCATCACCATACCATGCAACAACATGCTCTGCGTAATCCACCTACATAGTTCAAAAATATATTAGTTTTAATATACATATCAAATCCTATAATAACTTAATAATTACTGTTTGAAATTCTTACCGTGATCTGTCGTGACCTAGAATCTAAATAATCACCAATCCTTCTAGATAGGTACGTGGCCTCCCACAACTACAGTTAACTTGATGGATGATCTACTTTCTATGTCTATAATAAATAAATAATAAAATTAAATTAATTAAAGTATATATATAAGAATTTTTATAATTTTAATGAAGGATTTTGTCAGTCACAACATGTGTGCCAATGGAGCTGCCCGTGTGCCTAATCGAATCCTACTGGGCAATCTGATTCTGTTAGGCCCTCTGCCAACCATTAGCATACTCCTCGCAGCTCCACTGGAGCACATAGAATAATAACATATTAAAATTATATATAAATCAAAAAAAATCAAGTAATGTTCTCCTCGTCCTCCTGCTCATCTCCAGTAGTTGGTGGATGAGAGCCAGATGTTCCTATTGGGTATTGTATCTTAAACCCAATCATCTAGATTGTAGATGGTTGAACTAAATATAATTATACTTAAATTATTAATGAATAAAATTATTTTTCTAGCATTTTTATCACTTTATGCATCTTCCTATAATGAACTCTTCTGTGATGAAGTCCTTAGGACTATTTAGATTCGACAAAGGAAGATTTATCATTTAGTCCTTAAACATGTTCGTGACCAAATGATACATTGTTATCCAGGATGATAATGTTATCGAGCATAGGTCATTGGATGCTATATTCATTGGTTGTCCTCGTAACCAAGGAGTATGAAGATACTGGTATGGCATATAGGTAAAGTGTAGGGGTACATTTCACTGAACGTGATCCAACTACGAGGCTCTCTACTACCAAGAGTTGCACATGAAGGATATGGGTATAAGTGTTTCCTAGACCCGAGACTGTCATGGTGACTTACAAGCAACTCACTGCACTTAGGTACCGGACTATCTAAATTTCTAATTCAGTGATGAAAGGCTACTGGGTGCAGTCAAGTACTTGTAAAGTCGATGTGTGAGTCAAGATAGGATTGATCCCTTCAAGTATTAGAGCAAGTACATCACTGGATAATTTTTAGGATTGATAGTAAATCCTAGGTTGTCCTTTGAGCATTGAGGTCAAGGGGATGAATTATATGATAACCATATGCCACAAGTTCATCGATGTTGCATTGTGATAATTTGATCTATCTGAACATCGGGTACCATTGCTAGATGGTCACATCGATTGATATAGAAAATTGATTCCTCTACTACCGGCTTAGGATTCGAACCTATGGGTTCACACAAAATAGAAGTTCTTACCTAATCTGATGGTTGATCAAGAGTCCCAATGGTCTAGGACTTGTGATCAAGAGTTCCACTGGACTGGGACTCTATGACTGGGAGTCTCACTGGACTAGATCTCTATCCTTATAGGTTCCACTGAGATTTTGATATTTTTGGAGGATTCATTAATAATTAGATTGTTGATTAGTTTAATTTGATTAAGCGATGAGGATTTGATTAAGTCTTATTGTCATAGAATCTGGTTGACGCTGGGATGAGCTGGAGTGGAGGAGGACAAGGTCGCCATCGGTGACCTACAAAATAAAGTTCCATCCAAAGTCGGTGGTAGCGGCTCTGGCAGGATCCTCTGACGGTCAAGTCAGCTCTTTTGGGCAACAGAAATTGAGTGTTCAAGAAAGAGTTCAGCAAAGTTTTGAGGGAGAGAGGTGAGCTTCAAGAAAATATATCTAAAGAATCTTCTTTTATAGGTAGAGCTTGTAGCAGGTTGATGGTGACAGCTGCAGCTGCCTGACAGTGGGCTGCTCGACATCTGACAGAGTCAGTCATGGAGGGAGGTGCCGTCTGTAGTGCCACCTGCAGTAGATTGATGGTGACAGCTATCGCCGCTCGATAGTGGATCGCTGTCGTCTGTGGTGGATTGATAGTGATGGCTGCAGCCATCCGATATTGAGCCGCTCGAGGCCATATTGAGAGATGAAAAGCTTTGACGTATATCAATTCCAAAGGAGTTCGGACTCCCATAGAGATCCAACTGAAGGAGAGATGCGGAAGGAGTTTGGCTCCTATGGAGATTCGACTGAAGGAGAGATACGAAAGGCGTTCAGTTCGACTGAAGGAGAAGCTCAGAAGGAGTTCAGCTCCTGTGAAAATCCGACTAAAAGAGAAATTCGAAAGGAGTTCGGCTCCGTAGAAGCCTGACTAAAGGAGGAATTCGGAGGGAGTTCGGCTCCCATAGAAGCCTGACTAAAGAAGGAATCCGAAGGAAGTTCGGCTCCCATAAAAGTCTGACGAAGGAGGAATCTGGAGGGAGTTTGGCTCCCATAGAAGCCTGACTGAAAGAGAAATTCGAAGGAAGTTTGGCTCTCGTAGAAGCCCGACTAAAGAAGAAATCTGAAGGGAGTTTGGCTTCGTAGAAGCTCGACTAAAGAAGGAATCCGAAAGGAGTTTGGCTCCCATAGAAGTCTGATTGAAGAAGGAATCCGGAGGGAGTTTGGCTCACATAGAAGCCCGACTGAAGAGAAATTCTGAAGAAAGTTCAGCGCTGTAGAAGCCTAACTAAAGAAGAAATCCGAAAGGAGTTTGGCTCCCATAGAAGCCCGACTGAAGGAGGAATTCGGAGGAAGTTCGGCTCCCGTAGAAGCCCGACTGAAAGGAGTTTGGCTCCCATAGAAGTCCTACTGAAAGAGGAATCTGAAGAGAGTTTGGCTCCCATAGAAGTCCGACTGAAGGAGAAATTCGGAGGAAGTTCAACTCCCATAGAAGCCCGATTGAAGAAGAAATTCGGAGGAAGTTCGACTTTCATAGAAGTCCGACTGAAGGAGAAATCCAGAGGAAGTTTGGCTTCCATAAAAGAATCTAACTGAAGGAAAAGTCCAGAAGGAGTTGGGCTCCTAGAGGAATCCGACTGAAAGAAAGGTTCGGAAGGAGTTGGGCTCCTGAAGAAATCCAACTGAGGAAAAGATCCGAAAGAAGTTGGGCTCCTGAAGGAATTCGACTGAGGAAAAAGTTCGATCGAAGGAGAAGTCTGGAAGGAGTCCGAATTCTGAGGAAGTCCAGCTGAAGGAGAAGTTTAGAAGGAGTCCGACTTTCGAGGAAGCCCAATCGAAGGAGAAGTCTGGGTGGAGTTCGGTAGGAATTTGACCATTGGGGGAGTTCGACCGGGGTTCAGCCGCTGAGAAGTTCGGCCGGCTGAAGGGGTTCGGCTAGGGCTCTGCCATTGAGAAGTTCGATTGGGTTCAGCCACTGAATAAGTTTGGCTATTGGGAAGAGAATTTTTGATTGAAGCTCTTTCGTTATTACCAGTTGCATTAGGTTAAGCACCAGATTGAACTTCGATGGGAGCAGAATTTATCCCCAACAATAGTCTTCCCACTTTCGAGTTTGAAACTTAAAGGAAGGGAGTATAAAAAGGGCGACTGTCAAAATCCTCTTCAAGGCTCTGTGCCAATTCAGGTTGAAGCTCGGGAGAGGTCTTATCTCCAGCCAAGGTTGATATTGATTTGAGGCTCGGGGGGATCCCATCTCCAATCGAGATCTAGAGAAATCTTGTCTTTTGTTAATGTTGCGGTTGAAGCTTGTGGAAGATCTAATCTTCAGCTGGGATTGAAGAAGATCTTCTATCCTATTGACGTAGACTTTGAAGCTCAGAGGAGATTTTATCATCAGCTGTGGTTGATGTTGAAGTTGAAGCTCGAAGGAGATCATGCATCTAGCTGAGGTTGATGCTGTAGTTGAAGCTCGGAGAAGATCTTATCTTCAGCCAAGGTTAAAAGAGATCTTCTCTCCTGTTGATGTAGACTTTGAAGCTCAGAGGAGATCTTATCTCCAGTCGAGGTTGAGGTTGTAGTTAAAGCTCAGGAGAGATCTTATCTCTAGCCAAGATTAAAGTTATAGTTGAATCTCGGAGGAGATCTTGTTTTTAACCGAGATTGAAGGAGATCTTATCTCCTATTGTTGTAGACTTTGAAGCTCGAGAAAGATCTTATCTCCAACTGAGGTTGAAGTTGTAGTTGAAGCTCGGAGGAGATCTTATCTCTAGTTGAGGTTGACGTTGTATTGAAGCTCGGAGGAGATCTTGTCTTCAGCTGAGGTTGAAGAAGATCTTATCTTCTATTGTTATCGAGCACAATGGGGCCATCTTCAGAGCCTTTCCTTTCATTCCATCTAAAATGATTGAGGCCTTCGACTTTGCTTGCGTTAGGACGAGGACCTCCTCCTGTTCCTAATGGACTATAGGGGCACATAAGGGTCGTTGTCAGGACCTCTCCTCCATATCATCTAAAATGAATGAGGTCTTTGACTTTGCTCATGTTAGGATGAGGTCCTCTCCCATTCCTAATAAGCTGTATGGGGGTACATAAGGGCCCGTTGTCAGGGCCTCTCCCCCATCTCGTCTAAAATGAACGAGGTCTTCAACTTTGCTCGCGTTAGGATGAGGTTCTCCTCCTATTCCTAACGGGCTGTGGGGCACATAAGGATTGTTGTCAGGGCCTCTCCCTCCATCTCATCTAAAATGAACGAGGCCTTCAATTTGCTCGTGTTAGGATAAGGTTCTCCTCCTATTTCCTAACGGACTATGAGGGCACATAAGAGCCGTTGTCAGAGCCTCTCCCTCCATCTCATCTAAAATGAACAAGGCCTTTGACTTTGCTCACATTAGGATGAGGTTCTCCTCCTATTCCTAACGAGGCCACTATTGATTGCTTCTTTTCTGTCATCAAGTAGTTTTTGCATCGAGAAATTGAAGGAAAAATTCTGATTTTTTGGATCAGATTCGTTCAAATTTGATCGGATCAAGAGAGATATTTCAAAACTTTCTCTCATGTATCCAGATCAGATCTGAGATATTTCAGATATGATTTTATAAATCTAATAAATAAAAATAAAAATAAATTAAATCTGATTAATTTGTATCTTGATGTTGGGTAATCAGATTGCCCTTTGATGATCCTGCTGATTACCTGAGGTTCTGGATCTAACCATGCAACCGCCTGGTCTCTACCGGTATTCACTCGGACTAGATCTGGAGATCTTCTCCTTCTTTAACATCTCTCCAAATATCAGATCTGGATATGATTTGTAGGATCTTCAAAACTCCTTTTGAAGATCTACAGTGATCTCTATAGCAGTGCTGCCTTCTTTCTTTTTCGTCAGCTTTCTCTTGCCTAGATCGCACCAAATTGGAGCCCAAAATTCCTTAGACATGGAGAGGAGAGAGAGGACCAGAAGTTGGCATGGAGGAGGGAGAGAGGCAGCCTTGGGGCATGGGTTAAGAGAGAACTCTCTAAAAGTTGGGCGCAGACAGGATTTATATAGATCCTACTACGCCATATAATGTCACATCATCTCGATCAATCACGTTGCTTCGTATAATCAGATCTAAATCTAATTGATAGGATGACATCACCTAATCCAATCAGATGAGAGCCCCTTTAATTCATCCTTAGATGGTGCTTAAGACTGGTCAAAGTCTATAGGTTGGCGCCACCTAAGTAGAATCCTAGAAGCAACCTGAAGTCCCATCTATATGGAACTCCAGGCATCCCTATCCATGGGTGCACGCCTCCCTAGGCATACACCCCTTCCTTTCTAATTTCTAGCAAGGGGACAAGCCCCTATCTGCTCTCCTATGGGTGCATGACACATGGGCAGATGTCTAAGTATCAAAGGTCAACGTTTGACCGAAGTCAAAAGACAAGAATTAGTAGGTGATGGAAAATGGCAGGTGTTGTCTTAAATTTATCTCATAAATTAAGACAATCCTTTTCTAACTTAGACAAGCTCTAGTCAGACCAAGTAAAGGTACCTGAGTGAGCACAAACACATTTAGCTCAGTCGAGATAACTTTTGATGATAGTATAAGGAGAATGTTAGGCTCAATCGTATGCTAGCACGATTTTCTTGAACCTAATTGAATCTTATTCAAATCAATTGAACTTGGTTAGTCCAATTAAGGATATCCAAATCCAAATCCTTCTTTGTGTGACTCAGTTATGTTCAGTTCTATATGGTAATGGGATATGTCATGATCTCTATCATCGACATCATCAAAACTTCTTTCGATGGATCAGAACTCTTCTGATTCAAATAACTAAAATGATCGATCATCTAAATCATTCTAATTGCTCCCAAAATCCATCAGTGACATCTAGCAGTATATGGTGGCAACCCATCAAAATTGAAAATGAATCTCTTGGTGCAGCTACTTGTGTGATTAAGTTCTTCTATCTTGAGTCCCGATCAAATTAGGGTTAAGGTGAACTCATCAAACCCTAATTTCTATCATATAATTTAACCATTCGATTCAACTCCGATGTAAAAATCTTAATAGAAACTTTTTCTATTATTTCACTCTACCATAGCCATAGGCTTAAGGACTTGATTCTCATGATCATCATAGGGCTGATCCTTACCACCGAGGTAGATAGATTCCATCTTGGTGCAATCCAATTCCTACAATGAACATGCTATAGCTAATATACATCTTAGGATTTCGAATGGCTAGAAGACCGAGTCATGGTGTAGTTAAACTATAACACCCTCAAAGTGAACTATCGATGCACCTCAGATCAAAGAACCAGACACACTACTATAGCTTCAAATCAGTCATCGACGAAAAGGTAGACTTTCTTATGACTGCTCGAGGTGGTCACGCTCAGTGCTCTCATTCTCTAATAAATATCTGTACTTTCGCTTCGATGTCTCTACACTGTAGACTCAAGACTCATCTACTATAAAGAAGTGATTGTACACCAACCTTCTGGATCAATCACCATCCTTATGATGATCCTACAGTCAGGAGTATTTTATGAGTTAATAACGAAAATTCATGTCTTAAATTTTCAACTCTTGAAAATATGAATTATCATTATCATTAACTCAAGGAATATATCACAGATACTAAATACACATTTGTAATAGAAAATAATATATTTTATTATTTATAGTCAAAATTATAATTTTGCTCCTAGAAGTGTATTACAAGTGTCAGCCAATTCTGACTTCTAGAGAACACATATCTAATAGAAACAATAATGTTAAAATGGAGGAGTTTTATTAAAAAAAGATTACTGATAGTACATCCTTAGATTTTCTGAGTTCCAAGGTCATAGAAGCGTTATTCTTCCAAGCTCCTTCAAGCGATAAGTTTCGGACCGAACGACCTCCACCACTTCATACGGGCCTTCTCAATTTAGGATGAGCTTTTGCTGGCTCTAAGGTTGAGAGACGGTGACTCACCGAAGTACTAGGTCCTCCACTCTGAATGTCTTACTTTTGACTTTGGAGTTATAGTACCGGACAACCTTTCGTTTGTAGGCCGCCATCCAAATCTGAGCTTCCTTCCTTTTTTTTTTCAGTAGATCGAGGTTGACTCTGAGGTTCTGTGAGTTATGCTGCTCGTTGAAGGCCATGACCCATGCTGACGAAAGCTTAAGTTCAATCGGGATGACTACCTCCATACCAAAGGCCAAGGCGAATGGTGTTTTCCTAGTCGGTAGCCTTTGAGTAGTTTCGTATACCTAGAGGATGTGGTAGAGTTCATCCACCCAGACTTCTTTTGCTCTGTTGAGCCTTGTCTTGATGCCTTATAGCAGAGTTCGGTTGGTTACTTCAGCTTCTCCATTTGCCTGTGGATGAGCTATCGATGTGAAGTGGTGGAAGATGTTCAAGTCTTTGTAGAACTCGGCGAACCTCGTCCCAACAAACTATCATCCATTATCTGTTATGAGGATTTGGGACAGATCGAATTGGCAGACTATTAATTTTCAGATGAAGTCCTATACCTTGACCTCGGTAATTTTTGCTAGTGGTTCAGCTTTGACCCATTTGGTGAAGTAGTCGATCGCGACCAAGAGGAACTTCCACTGTCCGGATGCCATCGGGAAAGGATCGAGTATGTCCATTCCCCACTATAAAAATGGTTAAGGTGCACTTAGCGGAGTAAACTCAGAGGTCGACTATCTTTGTACATTTGCATTCTTCTGACAGCGGTTATATTTCTTGACATACTCCATGAAATCATGGTATAAGGTCGGTCAATAGTACCATTGCCGAAGTATTTTTTGTGACAGAAACCTAGCTCCTACGTGGCTTCCATAAATTTTCCCATGCACTTCCCATAACAGAAAGTCAGTCTCTGAAGGTCGGAGACATCTCAGCAGCGGTAGTGAATACGACCTCTTATATAATCTGCCCTCATACAAAATGTATCGGGAGGCATGATTCCTGAGTTTTCGAGCTTTTTTCGGGTCACGAGAAGGGACTCCCTCCTTGAGGTAGGCAACCAACGGGTCGATCCAACTCGACTTGAGTTTTATCTGCAAGATGACCTGTGATTCCTCTGGGCTTGGGCACTTTAGAGTCTCAAAAAATACTTCTTTGGATAGTTCGGTTGGGGTCGAAGTGGCCAACTTAGAGAGGAGGTCGGCTCTTACATTTTCTGCCCTCGAAATTTATCAAATGCCGAAACAGCTGAAGGCCAGAGTCAAGTCTTTTACTTTCTTAAGGTATTTCATCATACTTTTTTTTTGAGCTTCGTAGCTGCCACTAACTTTGCCAACCACTAATTGAAAATTACTGTAGACTTGAAGCCAATCTACTTTTAATTCTCTTGCTATTTTTAACCCGATGATCAGCGCTTCATACTTGGCTCCATTATTAGTCGTAGGAAATTTGAAGTGCAGCGCGTACTTGACGACGACTCCCTTGGGACTGATTAAGATCAACCCCGCATCTGCTCCAGCAAAGTTGGACGAACCATCCACGTACAGAGCCTAAAAGCCTTCGAAAAGGTCAGCACTCTCCTCGAGGAAGCTCGGCTGTGATAGTAGAATGCCGGTCTCATTCTATTCCAGCTCGGCTTCAGCTGGAATGATACATTCTACTATAAAATCTATCAATATCTGGGCTTTGATCGATGGTCGGGGTCAATAGTTGATGTCAAATTTCGTGAGCTCGATCGTCCATTTTGCGATTCTTTCGAAAGCGTCCGTTCGATGTAGGACTACTTTTATTAGTTGGTCCATGAGGACCATTATGGTGTGCCTCTAAAAGTAAGGTCAAAGTCTTCTGGCAGCAATTAGAAGAGAATAAATCAATTTTTCTATCCTAGAGTACCTGGTCTCTGCATCCATCAGGACCTGGCTTACGTAGTAGATCGGTTGTTGCATCTTCACTTCTTTCTTGATCAGGACTGCCTCCAGGGCCGCCAGGGAGACTGCTAGGTACAGGAATAATTTCTCTCCAAGTTTGGACTTTGCCAATAGTAAGGATGAGTTGAGGTAGTTTTTAATCTCCTCAAACGCTCGTTGGCACTCCACCGTCTAGCAAAAGTTCTTTAGCTGTCTGAGAACTCGAAAGAAGGGCATGCATCGCTCAATCGATCTCGAGATGAAGCGATTTAGGGATGTGACTTTTTTAGTTAGGCGCTGAACTTCTTTGATTATTTTTGGAGCAGTCATCTCCTGAATGGCTTGGATTTTCTCAAAATTCGCTTCAATCCCATGTCTTGACACCATAAATCCCAGAAATTTTTCAGAGGTCACACCAAAGGCGCACTTAGTTGGATTGAGTTTCATCTTGTGCTTTCTGAGTACGCTAAAGATCTCTTCAAGATTGACGAGGTGGTCTATAGAAGCTCAGCTTTTGATGAGCATGTAATCTACGTATACCTTTATATTGCAGCCGATCTGCTCCTTGAAGATCTTGTTGACTAGGCACTGATACATTACCCCTGCATTTTTTAGTCCAAAGGGCATAACCCTATAATAATAAAGACTACGGTCAATAATGAAAGCAATTTTCTCCTCGTCCTCCGGTGCCATCCGTATTTGGTTATAATCGAAGAAGGCATCCATGAAGGTGGGGAGCTCATGACTCGAGGTCGCGTCCACCAATTGATCGATCCTGGGTAAAGGGTAGCTATCTTTTGGGCAGACCTTGTTTAGCTTTTTGAAGTCTATACACATCCTCCACTTATTTATCTTTTTGACGAGGACCACGTTTGAGACCTAGGTCGAATAATTAACTTTCTAAATGAATCCAGCTTTGAGGAGCTTGCCTACTTCTTCGGCAATTACTTTCTGCCTCTTCGGAGCAAGGTTGCGCATCTTCTCTTTTATCGGCCGATGCTTTGAATCAATGGCCAACCAATGTTCCATGACCTCGGCATCAATTCCTGACATATCGATTGGGGCCCAAGCGAAGACATCGACGTTCTTCCTAAGGAAGGTAACGAGTTGCTCCCGAACCTCATCTCCTAAGTTGGAGTCGATCTGCACCTCGTGCTCCACGTTTCTATCATTTAAGGGTACAGAGATAAGGTCCTCCATAGGCTCGCCCTGCTCCTCGATGAGGTCATCACGGACATCCAGCCCATCAATAGGATAAGGGTCGGACTATTCTTCCTTATGTAGGGCGATTGAGTAGTAGTGACTTGCCAGAGCTTGATCTCCTCTAACCTCTTCGATCCTATGACTTGTCGGAAACTTCATCTTCAAATAATAAGTTGATACTACTATTCGAAGTGCATTTAGATCAGATCGGTTGAGAATAGCATTATAGGCGGATAGAGTCCTTACGACTAAAAAATTGATCTATACCTTAGCCAATTTCGGACGTTGCCCCACAGTCATGGCCAAAGTTATTATGCCCTCAACTGGTATGGCATCACCTATAAAGTCTATCAACGGAGAGTTCATAGGCCCCAAGTGGTTATTGAGTAAGGACATTTTCGAGAAGGCATCATAAAATAATATGTCAACTAAGGATATTTTCGAGAAGGCATCATAAAATAATACGTTAATCGAGCTTCCATAATGGCCCTTATGTGCCCCCACAGTCCGTTAGGAATAGGAGGAGGACCTCATCCTAACACGAGCAAAGTCGAAGGCCTCGCTCATTTTAGATAAGATGGGGGGAGAGGCCCTGACAATGGTCCTTATGTGCCCCCATAGCCCATTAGGAATAGGAGGTGGATCTTGTCCTAATATGAGCAAAGTCGAAGGCCTCATTCATTTTAGATGAGATGGAGGGAGAGGTCCTGACAATGGCCCTTATGTGCCCCCATAGTCCATTAGGAATAGGAGAAGGATCTCGTCCTAACACGAGCAAAGTTGAAGGCCTCGTTCATTTTAGACGAGATAGGGGGAGAGGCCCTAACAACGATCCTTATGTGCTCCCACAGCCCATTAGGAACAGGAGGAGGATCTCATCCTAATGCAAGCAAAGTCAAAAGCCTCGTTCATTTTAGACGAGATGGGGGGAGAGGCCCTGATAATGGCTCTTATATGCCCCCACAGTTTGTTAGGAACAAGAGGAGGACCTCATCCTAATGCGAGCAAAGTCGAAGGCCTCGATCATTTTAGACAGGATGAGAGAAAAAGCCCCAAAGACGGCCCCATTATGCTCGACAACAATAAGAGATGAGATCTTCTTCAACCTCGGCTGGAGATAAGATCTCTTCCGAGCTTCAACTGCAACATCAACCTCGACTAGAGATAAAATCTCCCCCGAGCTTCAACTACAACTTCAACTTCGACTGAAGATAAGATCTCTTCCGAGCTTCAAAGTCTACATCAATAGGAGATAAGATCTCCTTCAACCTCGGCTGGAGATAAGATCTCCTTCGAGCTTCAACTGCAATATCAACCTCGGCTGGAGATAAGATCTCCCCCGAGCTTCAACTACAACCTCAACCTCGGCTAGAGATAAGATCTCTCCCGAGCTTCAAAGTCTATATCAATAGGAGAGAAGATCTTCTTCAACCTCGGCTGGAGATAAGATCTCCTCCAAGCTTCAACAATAGCTTCAACCTCAACTGGATGCAAGATCTCCTCCGAGTTTCAACTTCAACGTCAACCACGGTTGGTGATAAGATCTTTTCGGAGCTTCAAAGTCTACATCAATAGGAGAGAAGATCTCCTTCAATCCCGACTGAAGATAAGATCTTTCACAAGCTTCAATCGCAACATCAATAAAAGACAAGATTTCTCTAGACCTCGATTGGAGATGGGATCCCTTCGAGCCTCAAATTCAATGTCAACCTTGGCTGGAGATAAGATCTCTCCCGAGCTTCAACCTGAACTGGCACAGAGCTCTGAAGAGAACTTCGGTAGTCATCCTTATTGTACTTCCTTTGTTTGAGTTTTGAACTCGAAAGTGGGGGTACTATTATTGGGGATAAATCCCACTTCTACTGAAGTCCAGCCTAGTGCTTAGCCTAATGCAGCTAGTAATCACGAAAGAGCTTCAATCAAAAATTCTCTCCCCAGCAGCCGAACTCATTCAGTGGTCGAACTCCTCCCACGATCGAACCCAATCGAACTTCTCAACGGTCGAGCCCCAGCCAAACTCCTTTAGTCGGCCAAACTTCTCAGTGATCAAGCTTCAGTCGAACTCCCCCAATGACTGAATTCTTGTCGAACTCTCCAGGAGACGGACTCCTCCCAGACTTCTCCTTCGATTGGGCTTCCTCAGGATCCGGACTCCTTCCAAACTTCTCCTTCGACTGGGCTTCCCTAGGAGCTAGACTCCTCCTAGACTTCTCCTTCGGCTGGGCTTCCTTAGCATCCAGACTCCTCCCAGACTTCTCCTTCGATTGGACTTCTTCCTCAGTTGGATTCCTCTAGGAGCCCAACTCCTTCTGAACCTCTTCCTCAGTCATATTTCTCTAGGAGCCCAACTCTTTTCGGACCTCTCCTTCAGTCAGATTCCTCCAGGAGCCCAACTCCTTTCAGACTTCTTCTTCAGTTGGATTCTTCTATGGGAGCCAAACTTCCTCCAGATTTCTCCTTCAGTCGAGCTTCTATGGGAGCCAAACTTTCTTCGAATTCCTCCTTCAGTCGGGCTTCTACAAGAGCCGAACTTCCTCTGGATTCCTCCTTCAATCGAGCTTCTATAGGAGCCAAACTTCCTCTAGATTTCTCCTTCAATCGAGCTTCTATAGAGCCGAACTTCCTCTGGATTCCTCTTCAGTCAAGCTTCTATGGGAGCCAAACTCTCTCTGGATTCCTCCTTCAGTCAGACTTCTATGGAAGTCGAACTCCCTCCGAATTCCTTCTTCAGTTGGATTTCTATAGGAGCTGAACTTCCTCCGGATTCCTCCTTCAGTCGGGCTTCTATGGAAGCCAAACTTCCTCTAGATTTCTTCTTCAGTCAGACTTTTACGAGAGCCGAACTTCTTATGGATTCCTTCTTCAGTCGGGCTTCTACGGAGCCAAACTCCCTCTGGATTTCTCCTTCAGTCGGGCTTCTACGGAAGCCAAACTTCCTTCAAATTTCTTCTTTAGTCGGATTTCCACAAGAGCCGAACTCCTTCTGAGCTTCTCCTTCAGTTGAACCGAACTTCTTCCGCATCTCTCCTTCAGTCAAATCTCCATAGGAGCCAAACTCCTTTTGCATCTCTTCTTCAGTCGGATCTCTATGAGAGTCCGAACTCCTCTAGAATTAATATACGTCAAAGCTCTTCACCCCTTCATGTGGCTTGGAGTGGCTGAGTATCGGATGGCTGTGGCCGTCACTATCAGTTCACCACAGGTGACAGCAACCCGCTATCGGATGGTGATGGCTGTCACTATCAATCTACTGTAGGTGGTGCCTCCCTCCATGACTGACTCCGTCAGATCTTGAGTGGCTTACTACCAAGCAGCTGCAGCTATCATTATCAATCCGCTACAAGCTCCGCCTATAAAAAAGGATCCTCTAGATATATTTTTTCTAAGCTCTACTCTTTTCCTCAAAACTTTGTTGAACTCTTTCCTGAGCACTCCATTTCTGTTGTCCAGAAGAGCTGACTTGACCATCGAAGGGTCCTGCCGGAGCCACCACCATCGACTCTGGATGGAACTTTATTTTGTAGGTCACCAATGGCGATCTCATCCTCCTCCACTCCAGTTCGTCTCGATGTCAATCAGATTCTATGATAATAAGTCTGATTAAATTTGATTTAATTGAGTTTGATCCGATCAGGTCAAGAGATGACCTAATCACTATGGAAGATTCGATCCTGATTTGATTAGAATCTAGATCTAATTAATTTCTAATTTGATTAAAAATTTATTAGGTTGGGTCAAGCCTAATTTAATTAAGTTTGACCTAGTCTAATTGGATCTGAAAAATTAGTTTGGTTGAAATCAATTAAAACCAAGTCAAATATGATTTGAATTTCAAATCCTTACTTCTCCCTGCACCACCTACTTTTACCCATGCTCCATCTAGATTTTACATGAGTTTTTCTCATGCAAAAGAAGTTGTGCACCTTCTCTCCTTTCTCTATTTGACCTGGTCTAAGTGTTGGACTGGTTCAAATAGAATTAAATTTTGAATTAAATTTAGGTTTGTTAGAAGTTAAAACCTCCTGACCCTTTGGTGCTTATCCATTCCCATGCACCATATGGCTTCTCTCGCATATTTTTTTACATTCTTAGAGTGTGGGCATATAGAAGGAGAGTCCTTCTACACATCAATCATCCTGAAGTGGATGCTGGATGTGGATAAGGCTTCCATTTGAATTTTGAATTCAAGTGGAAGCCTTTCAACCTCCTTATCTAATCCACATGCATTCCGCTCTAAGTCACCCATTTTTAAATTATTTTTTTCTCTAGGCGTGCATGGATCCTAATTAATCTCGAATATCCGAATCCGATTTCAAGACCTGATGCTTACTTGAAAGAAAAAAGCAAGTGACGGATCTCAAAGGACCTATAGAGGGAGGGGGCACGGGCAAGATGCCGCTCTCAGTCAAGAGATTGAAGAGAGGGAGAGAGGGGAGGGGGTGGGTGAGTTGGGGGCTGACCGCATCGTTGCAGCCCACTGACAACGGATCTCGCAGTGGAGAGGGAAAGGCGGGAAGGAGGGGAGGGAGTCCGGAAGAGGGGGAGGGGCACGGCTTGTCGGTCGAGTCGAGAGATAGAGAGGGGAGAGGAGAGGGGTGCGACCGTTGGTCGAGTCGAAAGATAGAGAGGGAGAGAGGGGAGGGGGTGCGGCCATCGGTTGAGTTGAGAGATAGAGAGGGAGAGAGGGGATTGGCCATGGCCGTCAGTCAAGTCGAGAGATAGAGAGGGAGAGAGGGGACCAGCTGTGGCTCGTTGGTGATGGATCTCGCGGCAGAGAGGGAGAGGCGGGAAGAAGGGGAGGGAGTCAGGGAGGCACCATCGATCAAGTCGAAAGATAGAGGGAGAGAGATTTCATTAGGACATTTTTTCTTGAGAGATTTTAGACCATTAGATCTTTGATATAATGACTTAAAATATTTTTAATATTTATATATATAATATTATTATATTATATTATATATATAATTCGGATCTCGTATCTATCGGGTTTGGATACTAAATATCCAAACCCTATCCATTTATATCATAGTTTATTGGGTCCGGATCTAGGTTTAGGTAAATGAGTCCAATACTAGTGCTAGACTCGGACCTATCGGATAAATACCTATGGATCTTGGGTCTGGACCCAACCCGTTGACAGCTCTATCACTGGCCATCGCATGGCAACACCCGTGCACGCACAGACGATCAAAAGAACAAAAAAAAATTAATCGGTCGATCGGGGATGGGTTGGAACTTACCTTCGGTGCAAGCACAGCAACGGCAACAGCAAAGATGGCGGTAGTAGACATGCGGTCGTCGGTCGATGGATGCCCAGGAGGAGGGGGAGAGAGAGGAGGGGGAGAGAGGAGAGAAGAGGGTTTTGGTCGAGAGATCGAGTAGGTTTCGCAGGAAAGAAGGCACGAAGTAGGGGGGATATCTAAAGGCCTTTAGCGACAGAATTTTAGCAACAAAAATTTTATTGCTAAAATATTTATTAACGATGAAAATTATATTTTCATGGCTAATAATTCCCATCAATTATTTTTCTAAAAAAACTTTTATCTCTAAAAAATATTAAAATATTTGATAAGCTTATTTATGATGGAAAAATATTTATGTTGCAAATAATTATTATTTACAATAAGAATTTTTCATCATAAATTATCTTTCATAAATAAATTATTTAAAAAATTAAGAAAAAAATCATATTATTTACGATAAAAATTTTAAGTCATAAATAATCATTATTTATGATGTAAATATTATTTACATTATAATTAATATGCCATAAATAAATTATTTAAAAAATTTAAGTTGGCTCTGTCAGAAGTCGAACTGGCTCGATTGCATCTCATTCAAATACTATCTTCTATCTACCTGAGAGAGCTTGCTTGAATTCGCCTCAAGCCGACTCGATCTTTATCGAGTCAGCTCGACTGCGCATCTGAGCCAGCTCGCTTGTATGCTAGCCTCTTATCTATCATAAATAAATTATTTATAAAATTAAAATGCTCATATTATTTATACTAAAAAAAATTTATCATAAATAATTGATTATTTATGATGAAAATATTATTTTCATCATAAATTAATAATTATTTAAGATGAAAAATTTATGTCATAAATGATCTTTTATAAATAAACTATTTAAAAAATTAAAAATACTAGCTTATTTATAATAAAATTTTTTCATCATAAATAATCTATTATTTATTATGTAAATAATATTTGCATCGCAAATCATCAATTATTTACGATGAAAAATTTTCATCATAAATAATCTAATTTTTATTTAGAGCACAAAAAAGATGGACTATTTTAAAAAAAGCACAAAGATGCACATGGCCGATGCAACAGGGTTGAGGGATGCGAGCGCGTCCACTATTAGCTAGTCCATAAGTAAATTAATAATTTTTTATTTTTTTAAAAAATAATATTTTTTAAAAAATTATTTTTTAAAATGTTATATAATTTTAAAATTTAAAGTTTATCTTTGCCATTCATTATTTAAGTAATTATCGTATAAGTATCATCACAAAATTCTGCCTCGATTTGGTAGTCTACTTATGTAGATCAATAAAATTTGATTTTGGTAGTCACGAACGACCATATGATGATCTGATAGATAGAAACTAGCGATGAGTACGAAAACTTACAATGATGATCTCTATTGGGAATAAATTCCGCTCCCATCGAAGTCTAGTCTGACGCTTAGCCTAATGCAATTGGTAATCATAAAAGAGCTTCGATTAGAAATTCTTTCTCCAATGGTCGAATCTCTCTAGCGATCGAACTTTTTCAGTAGCCGAACTCCTTCAGCAGTCGAACCCTAGTTGAACTCCTCCAGCGATCGAACTTCTTTTGGACTTCAGCCGAACTACTCCCAAGCTTCTTCATCAGTCGGGCTCCTCCAGCGGTCGAACTTCTTTCGGACTCCTCCAGAGTCAGATTTCTCCTGAAGTTGAGCTTCTTTCGAATTTCTTCAGGAGCTGATCTCCTTCCGAACCTCTCCTTCAGTCGGATTCCTCCAAGAGCCGAACTCCTTATGGACTTCTTCTTTAGTCGAATTTCAAACGCCTACTTCCTCTGGATGATTACGACTGTCATTTATCAGTCTACTACAAGCAACCCCACTAGTGGATGGTTACGACTGTCATTATCAGTCTATTACAAGCGACACCACTCTCCATTATAAATTTTACGTGGTCCAGAGTGGCCCACTATCGGACGGTTACAACAAGTTTCGTCTATAAAAAGGGATCCTTCAGATATATTTTCTCGAAGCTCTCTTCTCCTTCTCTGAAACTTTGCTGAATTCATATCCGAACACTCCATTTCTGTTGACCTAAAGAGTTGACTTGATCGTCAGAGGATCTTGCTGGAGCCACCACCACCGACTCCGGACGAAATTTTGTTTTGTAGGTCACTGACGGCGACCTCTTCCTCCTCAACTCCAGCTTGATCCGACGTCGATCAGATTCTGTACAAATAGAATTGGCACTGGAGGAAGGGCCCTCTGTTCTTGATGTTCTCTTGATCTTAAAGGAATGCTCAACAATCTTCTTCTTCTCTAGAGTTCTTTCTGAAAAAAAAATGCCTCCTAGGAAAGCTTTGACTCGATGATCAATGGTCTCTATAGCTAGATTCCGTCCAGATCAATCCATTCCCACTCCAGCTTTGGTAACTCAAGCTCCACCTATAGCCATAGTAGATGTAGAGCAGTTTAACCTGCTGGTCCAGTAGATTTATGGTCACACGGAGGCAGTGCAGGCCATACATCAATAGGCTTCGATGCTAATTCAATTGGAGCAGGCTCTTTTGGAGTCTCATGATCCAGTTGGGGGATGGTCGACTCGGGCTAGCCGATCGGTGACCTCCGAAAAGAAAAAATAGAGGATGGAGAGCCATTGCTCGGACCATGATTCAACCCTGAGGGAAGCTTTGCTCCCATCCCATTAAAAAACTCTAGAGATCAATGATCATGAAGATCTCCTAAATCAAAGGCTCCAGGATATGCCCGTATAGAAGAAGCCTTCAAGTTGAAGGATGAAGAAGCCGTAGAAGAATGGCGGAAGGGCGAGTCTAATAGATCCGTTGCTGAAGGAGGGCCGAATGAAGTTCGATCGTGCTTAAAGACTCCCTCCAAGCGTAAGCGAGCCCGAACTTCTCCTCGAGCTCGTCATCAAAGAAGCCCTGATAGAAGGATGCGAAGAAGTTCTTCCCCTAGAAGGTTCCACAACTATGCCCCCTTAATGCTCCTAAAACTCAAGTTCTGATGAAAATTAAGAGTCAGCTACTAAGACCAGAAGAATTACGATCTTTCCTAAACAAGCGCAATCGAAGCAAGTACTGTCTCTACCATTGTGACCACGGTCATGATACTGAAGAATGCATTCAGCTCTAAGATGAAATTAAGAAGCTCATCAGGAGAGGCCGGCTGAGTAAATTCCTCAGACACCGACCTAAAGTAAGAGGAGAGCAACCAAGGGCTCTTTCGCAATCGGATGAGATCCAGGGGGAGGGGTCTTAAAGAAGCCAATTCCTGCATGGAAGTATCAATACCATGGTCGAAAGACATCAGCAAGAAAAGATATTAAGGAGCTACATAGTGTCAACATTAAAATTTTGAAAACTTGCAATATCGTTAACCACTTTTCAATAAAAAATTCTTATTTCAATATTCCTATCTTTTGTGAATTATAACAGAAAAAGATTAAGCTAAACTTCTTTTTTAGGTCAGATAGAAGGCTTCTGATGTAGAAGATAAGATCTTCTTCAATCTCGGCTAGAGATAAGATCTCCTTCGAGCTCCAACTTCAATCTCGGCTGGAGATAAGATCTCTCCCGAGCTCCAACTTCAAAATCAACAGGAGATAAGATCTTCTTCAATCTCGGCTGAAAATAAGATCTCCCCCAAGCTCCAACTTCAATCTCGACTGGAGATAAGATTTTTTTCGAGCTCTAATTTCAATCTCGACTGAAGATAAGATCTCCTCCAAGCTTCAACTTCAAAATCAACAGAAGAGATAAGATCTCCTTCAACCTCGGTTGAAGAGATAAGATCTTCCTTGAGCTCCAACTTCAACCTCAGCTGGAGATAAAAATTCTCTTCCGAGCTCTAACTTCAACCTCGGCTGGAGATAAGATCTTTTCCAAGCTTCGACTTCAACATCAATAAGAGATAAGCTCCAACTTCAACCTTGGCTGGAGATAAGATCTCTTCCGAGCTCTAACTTCAACCTCGAATGGAGATAAAATCTTCCCCAAGCTTCAACTTCAACATCAATAAAAGATAAGCTCCAACTTCAACCTTGGCTGGAGATAAGATCTCTCCCAAGCTCTAACTTCAACCTCGGTTGGAGATAAGATCTTCTCCGAGCTTCAATCCTTTAATAGGAGATAAGATCTTCTTCAACCTTGGCTAGAGATAAGATCTCCTCCGAGCTTCAACGTCAACTTCAATAGGAGATAATATCTCCTTCAACTTCAACCTCGATTGGAGATAAGATCTCTCCCGAGCTTCAACGTCAATATCAACATCAACAGGAGATAAGATCTCCTTCAACCTCGATTGGAGATAAGATCTCCCCCAAGCTTTCAGGAGCTTCGACCTCAATAAGAGATAAGATCTTCTTCAACCTTGGCAGGCGATAAGTCTCCTTCGAGCTTCAATCTCAATGGATGTAGAGCCCAGAAAAGAACTTCGACAGTCGTCTTTTTTGTACTCTCTTTCTTCGAATTTCGAACTCGAGAGTGGAGAGACTATTGTTGGGGATAAATCCTGCTCCCATTGAAGTTCAGTTTGACGCTTAGCCTAATACAACTGATAATCATGGGAGAGCTTCAATCAAAAATTCTTCCTTCAGCGGTCGAATCCTAGCCGAATTCCTCTAGTGGTCGAACTTTTTCAGTAATCAAGCTCCTCCAGCGATCGAACCTCAGTCGAACTCCTCCAACGATCGAACTTCTTTTGGACTTCAGCTAAACTATTTTTAGGCTTCTCCATCAGTCGGGCCCCTCCAGCGGTCGAACTCCTTTCAGACTACTTTAGTAGTTGGATTTCTCTTGGAGCCGAACTTCTTTCGAATTCCTCCAGCAGTCTGATTTCTCCAGGAGTCAAACTTCTCTTTCAATTAGATTTCTCCAGGAGCCGAACTCCTTAAGAACTTCTTTTTCAGTCGAAATCTGAATGCCTGCTTCCTTCGGATAGTTACGACTATCATTTATTAGTCTACTACAGGCAATCCTACTATCGGACGGTTATGATTGTCCTTATCAGTCTATTACAAGCGATACCACTCTCCGTAATAAATTTCACATAGCCCAGAGCAGTCCACTATCGAACGGTTACAACAAGCTCCGTCTATAAAAAGCAACCCTCCAGATACGTTTTCTCGAAGCTCTCTTCTTTTTTCCCGAAATTGTGCCAAATTCATACCCAAGCACTCCATTTCTGTTGGTCAGAAGAGCTGACTTGATCATCGGAGGGTCCTGTCGGAGCCACCACCACTGACTGCGGATGAAACTTTATTTTGTAGGTCACTGACAGCGATCTCTTCCTCCTCAACTCCAGCTCGATCCGGTATCAACTAAATTCTGCACCAACAATCTCTATGATATTTATAGTATAATATTAAAATTTTACTTTAATTAAATATAATTATTATAGTCAATTTAGCATAGAATGATTTGAACCGTTAATCGAAGAATGAGTGATTAAAAGGCCAAATGGCGTGTAATTATAAGATCATTTTTTTAGATAAATGATTTTTGCTAATAGTTTGATTGTTTTTATGGTGGTGATCATAAAAGGTAAATCACATGTGTATAAATTATCTAAAACTACATGTCTCTTAATATACATTCTTAAAGTCCTTAAGAAATTATATTTATGCTTTTGTAAAATGTACTTAATGTAGATGATTCATCAACACGGAGTTTAGATTTTATAATCACCATTATACAAATAATTAAAATAGTAGCAAAGATTATTTATCTAAAAAATTATATTATAATTAGACGTTATTTGGCTTTTTGATCACTCATTTTTTATTTAACGATCTAAATCATTCCATGCTAAATTGACTATGATAATTATATCCGATTGAAGTAAAATTTTGATAGTATACTACAAATATCATAGAGATCATCGTTGCAAATTTTTGAACTCATCGATGATTTCTATCTATCAGATCATCATGCAATCATTCATAATCATCGAAATCAAATTTTATTGATCTACATGGCTAGAGCTACTAGATCGAGGCTGAATTTTGTAATGATACTCACATGATAATTACTTAAATAATAAATAGTGAAGATAGACTTTAAATTTTAAAATTATATAATATTTAAAAAAAATAAAATTTTTTAAAAGAATACTATTTTTGAAAAAAATTAAAAAATAATTTGCTTATGGGCTAGCTAATAGTGGACATGCTTGCACCGGTAAACTCCATTGCATCAGTTATGCATGGTGTATTTTTGCTCTTTTTTTTAAATAATTTACATCATAAATAATCTTTTTTATGCTTTAAATGAAAATAAGATAATTTATGATAAAGATTTCTCATCATAAATAATTGATTATTTGTATTGAAAATATAATTTACGTCATAAATATTCACTTATTTATGATGAAAAATTTTTATTTCAAATAAATTGATATTTTAAAATTTTAAATTATTTATTTATGAAAGATTATTTATGATAAAAAATTTTCATCATAAATAATCATTTATTTATGGCAAAAATAATATTTCTATCATAAATAATAATTATTTATGAAGAACATTTTTCATCATAAATAATATAAGTTTTTAAAATTTTTAAATAATTTATTTATGGTAAATAAGAGACTGACACATAAGCGAGCTGGCTTGGATGTGCAGTCAAGTCAGCTCGGATCGATAATGTGCCAGCTTGGAGCTAATTCGAGTAGACTCTCTCAGGCATATAGAAGATAATATTCAAATAAGATGCAGTCGAATCAGCTCGATCTCTGATAGAGCTGGCTCAAATTTTTAAATAATTTATTTATAATACATTATTTATGATGTAAATTTTTTATGATAAATAATTATTTATTTATAATGAAAATAATATTTTCATCAAAAATAATCAATTATTTATAATAATTTTTTATCATAAATAATTTTATCTTTTATTTTTTTTAAATAATTTATTTATGAAAAATTATTTATGATGAAGATTTTTTATTAAAAATATTTGATTATTTATGATGAAAATCATATTTTTATTACAAATAATTGATTATGTGCGATAAAAAATTTTCATCATAAATAATCTTACCTTTTTAATTTTTAAAATATTTTATTTATGAATGATATTTATAATGAAAATTTTTTATCATAAATAATTATTTATTTATAATGAAACTTATTTTTATATCATAAATAATATTTTTTTTATGATAAAAAATTTTCATCATAAATAATCTGAGCTTTTTAATTTTTTAAATATTTTATTTATAAAATATTATTTATGATGAAAATTTTTTATTATAAATAATTGATTATTTGCGACATAAACTTGATTTTCATCATAAATAAGGTAATATTTGCAATAAAAAATTTTCATCATAAATAAGCTTATCTTTTTAATTTTTTAAATAATTTATTTATAGGAGATTATTTATGATAAAAATTTTTGTTGTAAATATTTGATTATTTGTGATGTAAAACTTTTTTTTATCATAAATAATAAATTATTTATGATAAAAAAATTTCTATCATAAATAAAAACTATTAGTGATGAAAATTATTTTCATCGTAAATATCTCTATTTGCAAAAAAAAAAAATTATCATAAATAATTTTATTGCAAAAGATCAATTTTATTGTACACAAGAGGTAAATGCAAGGACCTAGTATCAAGGTCCACTCTGGAGATTCATCAATCATAAGAGGTAAATGTAATAGGATCCGTTAATCTCTTGTTGAGATTCTTGCTAGTAGTGATGATAGCCCAAGGAAGGGCATGGTTAGGGAATATGGTAGCACAACTCCTTGGTACAGAGAAGGCATCGAGGTGATGGATTTTTGATAAGAAAATGGCTAAAATATGACAAAAAAAAGAGATGTTTTTCTTAGAATGGAGAAGAGAAAGAGGTTTTCACTAGTGGTGAGATTGCGATGCATCACAAGGGAGGGTGAAGATTTAATGGTTACAGAGTCTACTTCCCATCGAAGTCTAAGGAGAAAGATTTTACCTCTTTCTCCATGTAGAATAGGAGTTTTACCTAGCGAAATTAGGAATTGGCTTTCAAGTCATACATTAAAAGTAGTCTAGGTCAAAGCCTCGTATGAGTTAAGCCAATCGGTCAATGACCATATCGAGAATATCTATATTCTAGAGTGATTATATAGTATCCCATGATTTAAAACTATTAGCCATAAAATCAACCTCTAATGCAAGTGAAAGATCATAAGAAACAAAAAAACTCAAAATTATAGATGTTCTATTATCTCATAATAAATTATAAATCTCAAATTAGGCTTTATTGGATATGGCATTCTATTAAAAAAATAAAGTATTTCAAATGTAATTAGAGGCATAGCCATAGTATAGCATTAAATAACTATAGGAGTCTCGCTGAAGGTTCAAACTTTAGCTCGAAAGTAAAGAAATCTTTCAAATTCAAGCACTCATAATCAAGATCTAAGCAATATCTTACTAATATTTTTTAGCAGATATCATTAGGACTAAAAACTCCAAAAATAGAATTAAATTTTTTCAATGAAAATGAAAAATTAGAGTCTATAACATCCTAAAAAGAGGAAATAGGAATACTGCAGTAGTAGAGTGGTCATTAGAGAAGAGTAAAGTGATAGCGACGCTGATGAGGAAAGTGTAGGATATTATTACAAGAGAAAACATATAGTATGTTGGAGACATATAAGAGCTAAAGTAGAGAAAGCCTTGCATATGCTTTTTTTAAGTATAATAATATCATCAAAGAAGAGATAAATCGGGCTAAGGTTGATAAGCGATTTGCTAAATAGAGGATTCATAGATACAAGCCGAAACCTTAAGTCCATGAAGGATCTCTTATTCTTTCACTTGGTAGCAACTTGCTAGCCTTTTGATGCTTTGAGACATGGAGATTAGGAGGAGAGGGATGAGAGAGAGGAGTAACGACAACAGTATTACAATGATAATTAGATGGAGTGGATTTCTATCTAATTTTATGGTATAAGTCTATCAAAGCCCGATGTTGGAATAGACTTATTCTACCAAATAATATGATATTCTATCCTACAGTATGAACTTATTCCCCTAGCCCTAAAATGTTGTTAGGCAAAATAAGTGGGAAGAATGGGAGGATATTGCCCATTTATTCTACAACTAGAAGATACCTAGGATAGTGTGGACCTCCAAGTTCCTATTTATCAAATATGAAGTTTAATATATCACAATAATATTATCCATGATACAGCTGAAATGTTGAGTTGTTTATTTAATTTTCTATAGATAGAATGATCCTCTGATTATTTGCAAATAAATTAAATTAGTTATAATTCTTTACCTTTTTTTGAAGTAAAAAATTCAAATATTTAAAACTTTGCTATTTGTTTGTGATGCTATCTAGTAATGGTTATGGTGATGATCATTCTTATTTGTTGATACTATTTCCTTATTCCATTTTTATATAAATAAATACATAAGCATATTATATCTTATAATATTGAAATTTTTTAATTTTTTTTATTGATAGATTAATAATATACATCAAGCTTAACACCTATAAATATACACACAAATTTAGTCATTGATGTGACTTAAAAAACTAGTCTAAACCAACAAACTAACAATATGATGGGCAGCAATTTTTTTGATTTTCTATTGTAATCTTGATTTTTAATTTCTAGCTACTAAAAAAAGTTGTTGTAACTCAAGGTAACTATCATTAAGTGCAATAATCTTTTTGATCCTCTTCTCAGGATAAAAGAAATATATTGATGCATATATAAATAAAATAACAATAATAATAACAATAATAATTTTTAATTAGGGTCATGAGAGGAATTAAGGATAGATGGTCTTTATCTACTATTTGATTCCAAAATTTTAAAAAGGATAGATGAAAAAAATTGTTCATAAATCCAAACCTATCATTTTGCATACTCCCAAATCAGGTAATGCAAGTAAGAATGGATAGAGCATACGAGAGATATGTTTCTATATTGACGAAACTAACTTTTATTAATTTTTTGACAAAATTCATATACCTTTTTACTTTTATTTTATTATATATTTTTCATTTTATTTATATATTTACCCTATACTATTAAATTTTATTAATATTCATTTTAATTTTAACACATAATTTTCATAATTATAAATAAATAATTAAAATCATCTTCTATTTTTTTATTTATATTAACTATTTTTTAATTAACTATTTGTATAAGATTAATCAATTATTTAAATTAAATTATTAATTAATTAGTTATTTATATAATTATTATATAAATAAATTTATTTATATATAATTAATTTATAAATTATTTATTAAATTAATTTAAATTAAATATTTATATAATTAGAAATTTTAAAAAATTATAATTTATATATTACTCTATTTTTTAAGTATAAATAAATATTATAAATTAATAATTATAATTATACTTTTTATCAAAAATATTAGATGAAATATCTACAAACACCATCGATCAGTCATTTCATCTACCAAAAAAAAAAGAAAATCATTCATACCTATCCTTTTATATTTTATCAAATATATATAAGAATAAATATCTTTATCCATTCTTTCTCTTTTATTCATTATTTATATCAAATAAAAAATAAATAATTTGATAATTATGATTTAATTATTTATTACTATTTTGATAACCCGAGCAGAACCGTGGAACATGGCTAACCAATCACAATCCATAAGATTTTTTAATTACCTAATGTCAAAACAAACTCTTATTAATAAATCACTGTTACAAATACAAAACGAGATCGCTAGTCAATCCCAAAAATTCCCAAAAGAGGCGGAGTCGGAACGTGACAACGAATGAGGCCGCACAAGAATAAACTAACCAACCCAGCCCCACCTCATAACCATTTTAAAATGTTGTTGCGTACACCGCAAAGTGCGTCGATTAAGCGCTAAAGCCACCCATTAATCTTGTATTAACACATACTAATTACCAAACTCCGAGAAACGCAGTTCTTGAGACGCAAAAAAGACCCTGCAGTTGACCATTCCTAAATACGGTGTGGGTTCCACACAATTTGAGGCAGGTAGATCTCGACGTAGGAAATGGGGCTTGTTGGTAAGTCTCCTAAAAAATGACTCGGGGAAAATATATAGTTATTCAATAATTTTTTTTAACGTTTTAGGACAACTCCATTTTCTTTGCGCACACACCGCAGCAGACAAAAGCCCCTTCTTGCTCTCTCCCCCCCGTTTATTCTTCAGTCCCTTTCCTTCTTTTGTCCTCTCTTTCCTCCGGCTTCCGCTCTCCGATCTCCATTTCCTCTCTCTCTCTCTCTGCTCGCGCCTTGCTATTCTCCGAATGCCTTCTCATCGGTTTCTTTTCTCTTGGCTTCTTCTCTCGCCTAAGGTTTCTAGGGTTTTGGGCGTTCCATTCGCAGGAGCTAGCTCCAGCTCCGGTGCGGGATCTAACGCCGAGCGCTGGGCCCATCTAGGGTAAGTACTGGGCAAGGAGGAACAGTAGTGGTGCCCGGATTGCCACTCGTCTTCCTCACTAGTTCAACTGGGTGGAATCTGAGGGTTTTGCGAGGCGCTGATCTGTAGATTGCTGCAAGAGCTCGTGGGAGTTTGTTCGCTTCGGGTGTTCGGATGTCTTTGCGTAGATAAGTAAGAGGAATTGTTACTTTTGCGGATGTTTAGTGAAAGATTTGTTTTTGTTTTGTTTCTTTTGTTGATTTTAGTGGATCGTTGAGATTTTAGATCTGTATCGGAGAGAGGAAAGAGATCGGGCATCAAAGTTTGAATTTTGGCCGCAAGTATGTCAATTGGTTTTTTTTTGGGAATAAATCTTCCTATTGTGCTAATCCAGGAACGGTATCATTAGTAGAAAATCAGAGATGGTTGGTGAGATGCTGAAATAGCTGAAAAGTTTCCTCCTTTGTTCTTTAAATCGTGCAGAATGGTGAACGAATGAACATGATGAAGGTGTGGGAGCTGATGGGTTTCTGTGTGATAGTGTCAGCAAGTGGATTGAGGGGAGGGGTGCAGTCCTTTAATGAATTCTTTCTTTTGTTGTTTCTATGACGTTTATATATTGCATACTGCTTTTTGGAGTAAAAATTTATTTTATTACATCTTGGTATTTTTTTTGGAAGTGTTAGGGCTAGTATGGTTAGTTTGCTTCTATTCCAATAAGTGAGCGACTTATTTTATTTTCAGCTGGTATCCTAGAACAGAATATAAGGCAATGTTGTTATTATGTTCTCTTAAGGGCATGCGTAGACTTAATTAAAACAACCCAAAGAAAATCAAGGAGGAAAAAAAAAGAATTATAGTACCATTAAAATGGTAGGAATGACCATTAGTTGGAAGGCTAAGGTTTGGGCCCTTCGGCTTGCAAGTGTAAGCATGAACACATGTCTTGTCCTGTTAATTTGAGGACAACAACATTCACATGGACATAGGATTTCGGTTGTCAAGCCCCTCATCAAGTTCTTAGTTCATCATGGAAGGGTACATTGCACTTATAGACTGCACCTAATTGATGGTTATGCTTGTGCCTATTGTTTTTGATCTCTACAGGCCAAAATTTCCCATCTTGGTACTGGATTCTGTACCAGTGCCACTTTGGTACAGTGTCTGTATGCCCTCTATGGAGGTCGGTTCAGCGTACCATGCTCCCTCTGCATTGAGTCTTAATACGGCACCAGTATGGTATGGTGCATCTAGTACTCGGCAGTATGTACTGGTATGGTGAACTATGACTACAGACCTTTGAGGCTTCAAACGTAGGGCTGGAAGTGGGCTAGGCCGGATCGGGTTTTACTCTTGTCCGAGCTCGGCCCAAAATTTTTTTCGGGCTTCGGGCCGGGCTTAGGCCCGAAATTTTCTAAAAAACCTGGGCTCGAACCCGAGCCCGGGCCCGAAGCCAGATTGGGCCGGCCCTCCCGGGCCCGAAGCCAGATTGGGCCGGCCCTCCCTTTCTCGATGGGGATGGGAGGGGATGGGGCGATGGGTGGAGCTGCGGAGGGGTCCATGGGAGCCGCAGGAGGTGGGTGTGACGGGCCGTGGGGTGCCGGTGGAGCCTTAGGAGGGCGGGTGGTGCGATGAGCCGCGGGGTGCTGGAGAAGCCGTAGGGGCAACAGGGGTGCGACGGGCTGTGGAGGAGCCGAGGAAGCTAGGGGGGTGGGGCGGTGCGATGGACTGCGGGGGTGCCTGGAAGCCGTAGGGCACGGTTGCGTGGGGAGGTGATGGGCCACGGAGTGCGAGGAGCCGCAGGGGAGTGCGAACACGAGAGCCACCGGGGGAGGGGGTTCGCACGGGTGGGGGGAGGGGGGGGGCAGAGGGGGGGGGGTTTTGCACCGGCTGCTGGGGAGGGGGTTTCGCATGCCGGAGGGTGGGTGGGGGGTTTCTGCGCTGGCCGCCGGGGGAGGGAAGGGGGATTTCGCAGGAGGGTAGGTCGAGAGGTGGATGTTCTATGCTGACCACCAGGGGAGGGAAGGAGGGGTTTCACATGCGGGGTGGGGGTGGGGCATAGGGCCGAGAGGGAGGGAGGGGGTTTCTGCGCTGCCGCCGGGGAGGGAAGGAGGGGTTTTTCGCATGCGGGGGGGGCGTAGGGCGAGAGGGAGGGGGTTCTATGCCGGGGAGGGAAGGGGGTTCGCACGTGGGGATGTAGGTGGGGCGTAGGGCCGAGAGGGGGGGTTTCTGCACCGGGGGAGGGAAAGGGGTTCGCACGCGGGGGTGGGGCGTAGGGCCGAGAGGGAGGAGGGGTTTCGCATCGCGGGGGGTGGGGGTTGGGGGGGGATTTTAATTGGGCTGTGTGGTGGGCTTTAATCGAACCCGAGCTCGGGCTGGGCCCGGGTTGAACCAAAGATAGACCTGAGCCCGGCCCGAAAATAAAATGGGCTCTATATTTTGGCCCGAGCCTGGTCTAAATAATTCTAGGCTGAGCCTGAAGCCCAACCCGAAGCCGGCCCGAGCCTACTTCCAGCCCTATTCAAATGAGATCAGCACACATGGCTCGGGACTGATGATTTTGATTTATTGATGCAATTATTTCTGATAGCCTATAAAAGGCAGAATTGTGTCTTGATACCACTGAAGCAATACTTATCCAATCATGATCTACAAGCTGCCGGATGTGTAACGAATATCAGCATGTTTTCATTTTATATACTCTGCTCAATGTTTGGCTGATTTCTCAGACATTTCTGAAAGCTTTCTTTTTTAATATTGTGGTTTCTGGTCACTGTTGATGAGACTCCCTACTTACTGGACGAATCTTTGGCCCACACTTGTCCAGGACTTTTTATTTCTCAGACGATGCTCATGCAGTGCTTCTTCTGGGCTTCCTTGATTTTTCCTTTCTAATTCATCCTTCCTTGCATTGCCAGATTTCCACCTTAACTTCCTCATTTCTTGTGGGTCATCTTATCATTGTGCAATCTCTTTATGACTCATATGCAAAATCCATATGATTGTCATAGAAGTTCATTTTTTTGTGTTGATGAATATAAGAAGATCCCACGAAAGTATGGAGGCACATATCTACTGTACCTATCTTAGATCCTATTTGGGCTTTCCTTGACGTATCATTCCTTTGTATGATTAAACGAAGGTGTTCTGACAATATTTGGCAAGTTTCTTGCTGATTTTTTCAGATGGGTTCTTGACTTTACATGTTATTTCTAATTACCCCATCACCTTATGCCTCACCTTCACTCTTTCACATGTTACTAACCAAAACCTTATTGTTTGGAATGTATGGCACTAAGGCAACAAATTGTGGCATTATGGCAACTGTAAAATTTGTTAAGAGGTTTGGGCCAAAAGCTAACAAGTGAAGGCTGACTATGATAGGTAATTCTGTGATAAATGTTATCTGTAATGATTCATAATTAGCTTGGTACTGAGTGGAAGAAGACAGAAAGGGATCGTTGCTTGTAGATTAGCTTACTGGGATTCTCAGAAGGTAATTTAATTTTCAGATGCCTCCACAACCATTAATTCACATACATGAGGGTTATAGTATGTGTTTAGTGTTCCATAAACTCAAAGGAGCATGTGAAACAAAAATGTAATTTGATTTTTTTAAAGAAAGTTAAATATTTCTGTAATTTATTCAATGATGTCACAGTCCTTTTACAGTTCAAGTTTTTGTTTAATTCATACAAGCAAACAGCCATGTGCTGGGCATGCTTGGGAAACTTATATCATACTAAAATATTGCACAGTCACATTTTAGAAGAGGATATATAAAATAAAAAATTAGAAAAATGTAGGATATTTTCCTAAATATATGCTATTGCTATAATGATTTGACTTCTAAAAATGTTTGAATTAATATTTAAATAAAACATAAACAAAAAGAAAATATAAAACAAAACAAAGAACAATGTTAGTAGGACTAATATGGTCAAGCACTTTCTATATATATGTAACCTTATATTCACTATCATGACCGAAATAAACCTATTTTTAATAAAGTGGATGTGTAATTAACATACATATTCCATCCCATCTCTCCCAATTTGATGCCTTTCTCATCTTCTGTTGTTGGAGTCTGTGAGTTGGCCATTTCCACCTTTTATTGACCAGTCCATGTATGCACCACCAGGAGGAGGCTCTCGTGGAAACAGACATTCAACCACCGACAATCATCCAATAGGTTGTCCATAGTCGTTCAATCACCCATAGGCCCCATAAAAGTGTCTTTTTTTTTTTGACATGTCTCTTTCCTTTGCTTCCTCCTCTTCTCATGTTATTCCTCAACTTCCTTTCTGATTCAAATAACCTTCCTTTTTCCTCTCCACTTCTTCCTCTTTCCTTCTCCTTTTTAACCCTACCTTTGTTCATTTTCTGTTTCATTTCGTTGTTTTTTCCTGTTTATTTTATATTTTTCCTCCCTGTTGCATTCCTTTTTTATCTCGGAATGCAAATATGGGATTCCAATTATGACTTATGAGATTTGGACTTTTTTATTACTCTTTTTCAAATTTGTACTTTTAGATTAACTTTAACAATTTGCTTTTGTTATTACTTATCCCCCTTATATTTGACTTGGTTGATTAATTTGTGATGGAATCATGATCGTTTGAATTGATCTTAGCTCCTGTTTTGCTATAATGGTGCATGTGGTTATTCATATGTATAATTTGGAAAAAAAAGAGATGTTATTAAGTTATTTTATACCTTTTATGTATTTTTTTTCTCTTTTTAAAGATGGACTGCCTCAGTCACTGCGCAGTTTGCTAAGGTGCCCATGTAGTTAGGATCCCTATTGACTGGCGATCTCCTAGCTACCTTGATAACCCTGGGTAGGACAATCTTCTTTGGCTTCTTAGAAAACAAAAGCAAACTCAGAAATAAAGAGAACGAAGGCAAAAGGATGTATGAATATTATATCAATAATGCTATGAATGATTCTAGATTTTTAATGTACAAAATCCACCACGAGTGCTCTTATTTACATGAGTTTTTTTTCTTTTTTCTTTTTTGGCGTATAACCCCTTCGGCTATAGATTAATTGTATATAGAGACTCCTCTTTTCCATATTTGCAGTTCAAGAACTCCATACCATCCGAGTTGTTCAATAGGCCCCAAAATAACTTTCGATAAGTTATAGTAGAATATTTACCATGTTTCTTCCTATTCCTCCTCTCACTTGATCCTTTGGGGTTTGGACCTTCTGGCTAGTGAGATGCATTACTTCTTAACATCTCCATCCAAATTCAAGATAGAATCACAGTCTCAATTATGCCAATGGTGGTGGCAAAAATCTTAAATCGGACAACTAGGTTTCCAAAAGCATGGGTGGCTCACTAGCTAGAAGCTTTAAGAGGCTAAATGATGAGGGGCATGGGGTTAGTCTCCTATAGCTGATTAAAGTAAATTGGGTCCTATTGGAGTTGGATAAAGGAGGTCTTAAATTCTTAACCTGCAAATATGTAAATGAGGGGTCCTTATATACAATTAATATTATAAAAGGGAAGTTTTTATGCAAAAAACCTACAAATATAGCCTTTCAAGTTTCATTTGTTATCCAAAAACTTCGCAGTTAGTTTCAGGCTAGATATCATATGTTGCCCTAGAGTGGTCTTGCAGTCAACATTGACTCCGCTCATCTAAGTTCTTTTATCAATTCTCCTATAGACAAAACATTTGAGCTATGTAGCTTGCCAAGCTTTTCTTTCTTCATGCTTGTCTTTCAAGCCTTTTGCTTATCTGTCATTTCTGTATAATGAGTTATGGCAATTGTAATAGGTTATTCTTGGTTGCCTAGTATGGTATATTTTTTTGATGATCTTTTACGATGATATTCTGGGGCTTTGCTAATGATGCAATTTCATTCAGGTGAAGAAAGGAAGTTCCTTTAGTTGTGGTACCTGTTGGATGATGTTGGACAAAAATCCATTGTTTGATGGGCTTCATTATTAGTCAGTTATTTCTTGTGAATGCTACTACTGAGTGTAGAGGCTGTTGCTTTAAATGAGTATATGAGTTTGTTCTGCAGTTGATTCTAGAGGTTTGGGTTATGATTGGTATTATTAAATAGCTGTGCTGCAATTTAGACGTCTGTGATAAGAGTTCTCTCCACCTTTAAAATGCCTTCGTGGTGGGGGAAATCTTCCTCTAAAGATGTGAAGAAGAAGACAACAAAGGAGAATCTGATCGATACATTTCATCGGTTTATAAATCCAACTGATCAAAAGGGTATTGTGAAATCAGGAGGGACTCGAAGACGTAGTAGTGATATAACCTCTGAAAAGGGGTGCAGATCAAGAGTAGAATCACGATCAACATCACCCTCAACACAGGTATCACGCTGTCAAAGTTTTGCAGACAGGCCACCTGCCCAACCACTTCCTCTCCCTGGCCTGTGTTCAGGCATTACACGCACTTCCTCTGATGTCAGTACATCAAAGCCAATGTTGGAAAAACGTGGCAGACCACAGCTGCATTTACCACTTCCTAGACCAAATCACAATCCAAAAAGGCCAGATCCCACTGATATTGATGGAGATTTGGCTACTGCTTCATTTTCTAGTAACTGCTCCATTGACAGTGATGACCCAGCAGATTCTCAACTTCAAAGCCCTATAGGAAATGATCTTGAAAATGGAAACAGAGGTATCACAAACAACCAGTCCAGGTATTCTCCTTGCAGTTTGATGTGAATTATGTGATTTGCTATTAATCCCAGTATGAATATGTTGTAAATTCACACTAATGCTTCCCCTTGACTCCCTTTTTTGTTGTTGTCTAAGTGTGGTGCATAAAGATCAGTCTCCTGCGGTTGCTCGAAAGAACTCGAGAGAAATGACAAAGCCAACAAATTTGATTTTTGCAAATCAAATTCTTTCAACATCACCCAAGCAGGGTATTCTGAACAGCAACCAGTCCAGTATACATGTTCCTCTGCCTGGTGTTTTTGGAAGTGCCCCAGATAGTTCAATGTCAAGTCCTTCTAGAAGTCCTATGAGAGTTGTATGCCCTGAGCAGATTCCCGCCTCAGCTTTTTGGGCAGCAAAGCCTCATGCAGATGTCACTTTTCTTGGATCTGGCCACTGCTCCAGTCCAGGCTCTGGTCAGACCTCTGGACACAATTCAGTGGGAGGGGATATGTTAGGGCAGTTATTCTGGCAGCACAGCAGGGGTAGCCCAGAGTGTTCTCCAATGCCTAGCCCAAGAATGACAAGTCCTGGTCCTAGCTCTAGGATACATAGTGGAACTGTCTCTCCACTGCATCCACGGGCTGGAGGGACAGCACCAGAATCACCTACTAGTAGGCATGATGAGGGGAAGAAGCAAAGCCACCGGTTGCCCCTACCCCCAATAAATATTTCTGGTTCTCCTTTTCCTCCAAACAACACAACATCAAATACTCCATCCTCGATACCTCGAAGTCCTGGAAGGACAGAGAATCCCACAAGCCCTGGATCACGGTGGAAGAAGGGCAAGTTGATTGGGCGTGGCACATTTGGACATGTCTATGTTGGTTTTAACAGGTGCATATGTTGTTTTTAATTTTCATCAGGGATTTGCATGCCTATTTTCTCTCATCTAGTGACAATAGAACTGCTTCTATGGTAATCTTTTGTCATGCATGACTAAACTTGTCCAAAATCTTATTGTTCTTTTGCTAACAATTGTCAGACTGCTCATAAGGAAATCTTATAATAACCTACTATTACTTGTATGCTTGCTGTGACACACAAATTCATATATGAAAAGATATTATATTCAGAAATATGATTGGGTAAAATGGGATAACCAATATGGTAGAGAAAGGTAAAGAATTTAGATTTAGAGAAGGAAAAATAGAAAATATTTCTATCATGGAGGAAAGTTTTGCATCATGGAATACAAAATATTCTGTAGTGTATGATAGTGAAAGGCAAAACAAGATTGATGATGCCAATATTATTACCTGGCATATGGTTAGTTGCTAATTAAACAGGGATTTAAAATTCAAAGCGAATCCTCATATCATTTTCACTTTCCAAATTTTATGTAAATAATTTTCTCAAGTCCTTTAAGTAATATTGATAGTCATCCACAATGTTTCTAAATCTTATTCATTGTTAGTTGTTTTAGTTCATTTTCAGTCTTAGTTCATTTTGTGTGTTCATGTCTTACTCTTCTTTTCTTGATTTATTTTAATCTAGTGAGAGTGGTGAAATGTGTGCAATGAAGGAGGTTACCCTTTTCATGGATGATGCTAAATCAAAAGAAAGTGCAAAGCAATTGGGGCAAGTGAGTATTTTTCTTTTTAATCTTACTAGTTTATTCTGCAACATGGGCACTGCATATAATTTATGCTGCTTTTTTAGTTTTTTGTTAAGAAATTTTGTTCCTTATTGTTGGCTTATTTTCCCAGGAAATATCTCTCTTGAGTCGGTTGCGTCATCAGAGTATAGTGCAATATTATGGAAGTGAAATGGTATTATTATTCCCTTGATTAGCTAAATGATTTTGTATATTGTCTAAAGTAGATTGTCATTTTTTTGGGGTAAAGATTAGTTTTAATTTAAGTATTCTACTTTTGCTTGAAGTTCCTGTCATTTTGCAGTTCTCTGTTGGCCATGGCCCATTCTAAGTTGTGCCATATCTTATCAATTGATTTTGTTCTCTTTATCTACTAGAAAGTCAACTAAATAATTTTCGTTTTGACAGATGCATATGGCATAGACTGCTGGCAAGTAGTTTATGACAGTGTCTAGTTGATTCGAATCACTTCATCACTCGATATAAAATGCAATCTGGAACTGAAGTCCACAGGATATATTCGACAGAAATGTTTCTTTTAAGCTGTCATATTGATTGCTAATCAAAATTCAGTATGTTAATAATTATGTTTGTCAGGAAAATTACTTGTTCATTCTGTATGCATGCATACACAAATGGGCACACATGCATGCACAATAGGGATGGATTCACAACATGCACACATTCAAACGATACATATACTCACAGACATCCCTGTATGTTTTCTAGTGCTGCTAATCAGCTTTACTGATGGGCATAGCGTTAGCTGGATAAATGTCCATATTGAGATATGCAGCAGTACTTGCAGGTTTTGGACACTGAGGAAACAGAGTGAACCAACCTATTACTAGGCTTAGTTCTGCTAGCAGAGTCCATAGATTCTGGATACATTTGGTTAGAATGGTGTATTTCTGGAACCCGTCAATCTCCAGATGGTAGACCAAAGCACTGAATATATGTTAACTTCTTATATTTATATCTTTAGAAAGTTTCTGCCAATCCAAGAAACTTGTCCGAGTATCAGGCCAGCCAAGGAAGATCTATGGCTTCATCTTCCACAGAAATTGATTCAGTGTTCATTTCTCATTTACATAAGCATCAGCTTGCTTTCTAGTTTCTAGTATGAGGCTATCCATGATTAAAATAATTCCCAAATTCCAGACAGTCACTGTAGATTAAACAAAAAGAAATCTGCAATCTAACCCATGTGGCAACATATTGTCACAGAGCTTCTTCATCTGTATGTGGATATTCATGCTTTTGAAGCGTGATGGATATTTTAATGAGGTAGTGATTGGTAGGAGTGTTGAACAGTGAACTGAAATGGCTCAGATATAGATTAGTTGGAACCAAGGTTGGCCGTGCCAAAATTGGATCCTGTGCTGGTTGGCCGACGATATGGTTCAGTATGTCTCTGTGTTGTTTCGTACAGGACACGAATTGACACGGCAAAGTAAGCAGCAGAGAGGGAGAACTGGAGAGAGAGAGAGAGAGAGAGAGAGAGAGAGAGGGATAGAGAGGAGTTGAAGGAGAGGGAGTGGGCAGGGAAGCTGGCGGTGGCCGCCGGAGGGCCATTGAGGCTTCTGAAGGATAGGATCTTCCTCTCTGCCCTCTGTCGTGTTGTAATAGGGGCGACCACCCTTGTTTTGATTGTGATCATTTTTTTTTATTGCGAGCCGCATTGAAGTTGGCAACTTTGTTTCGACCCAACAGAGGGCGGGGAGGAAGATCCTGCCCTTCGGAGGCTTCCGTGGCCCTCCAGTGGTGACCGTCAGTCTCCCTGCCAACTTCGCCTCCTTTTGCTCCTCTCTCTACCTCCCTCTCTCTCCATCTCTCTTTCTCTCTCAATTTTTCTCTACGGAGGAGGGTGGAGCTCCGGATGCCTTGGCGGCCTTTGGTGGCCTCAGTGGGCCGCTAACGGCCTCTCTGGCCTTTCCTCTCCTTCCCTTCTTGCCTCTCTCTCTCTCTCTCTCTTCCTCTCTTTTCTTCTCCGCCCTCATTGGTGTGCCGTTTTTGATGCTGGAACTATGCCGGTTGGCTGCCAGTATGGTTCGGCATGTCCCGAACCGGCCGGTTCAAGACAGTTCGGAAAAGGCTGGTTGGAACTAACTTACAAAGAAGTCCCTTTTTTCGCACTCAATATTGTAAAAAGCTTCAGAACTTAATTAACAATAAAAAACTCAGTTTAATTAAGAATATAAGTTGACAGAAGTTTTGGAGTAGAAATTGATCCATCTCTCTCTCTCTCTCTCTTTGGGATTTGAGTTGTAGCAGTCAACTGATAACCAACTGCAGCATTTTATCACAATAAACTAAGAAATAATGAATAGAAGATTAAGGAGGAAAGTATAGAAAAGTAGGACTAGTCCCCTGTTTTTTCTCTATACTCTATGATCTAAACTGTGAATTTTGAATTTGGTCGATATTCCAGGAATATATCATTTATCACATCTTGTTCCCAAAATACCGTAACTCACTGTTAGTACTAATTCGTGCATGCCACCTCTCTGACCAAGCACACAAACATTTTATTCTGTCCGCAAGATTCTTGTGACCCCTCTCGAATCTCACTGAGCCACTTGCCCGATAATCCTCAGTTTTCTTTTTTGAATGTAAAACCCCACTTAAAGTTTCTCTCTGGAGAGAAGAGTTAATGTTTGCCTCCCCCTTTCCATATCAATTTCCTCTCTCGTTCTTAGGCCCCACCAACCTTCCTGATAATCCTGAACCCTCTCTCTTCGACTTACCTACACCTAAAATCTCTCTCCCCACCCCTCTTACTTTGTGTCAGTGTGTCTTTGTTTAAGTTGTTTAAGCAAACAAATGGCCAGCAATCAATATCAAATTTCTCCTTAAATTCAGATGAGATCCAGTGATATATGCCCCTTTTTTTTAGTATGTTTTCCTTGATCTTCTTCCACAAAGAATGCAATACATAAAAAAGGTAAGTTAATTAAAAACATGAGTACATTCAGCAATTCACATGCACAAATTAGTAAATGAATAATTTCCATTATATCAATGCTTGATGGGATCATGTCCATCCATTGAACGTGTTCTCTTTTTAATTTTATTTTTGTTTACAATTATTTTATTTCTTTTATAGTTGTTTGTTATGTATTTTCTTTTTTTGTTTCCTTTCCATATATTACAATATTTTTTGTTTTTATGTTACGTTATTTTTGTTTATAGTTTCTATATTCTGATTTTTGCTTTATTAAGCCTATCCTCAAGGTGCATTGTGCATTCTCGTTTTCTATTTGCCACCAGTATCTTGGCATTACAATTCATTTGCAATGTTTTAAACAACCGATCACAAGTTCCTTTTATTACTTGTAACTGACCAGGTTTCCTATTCCCAATAGGATATACAAATATATGGAAATAAACCTGGACCCAGCAGCCAACTGAAATGTTCTGAAACATAAATTAGTCAAGTACCCTTCTGACTCATATAAGAACTCCTAAATCAGCAAGGAGAGCTGACTGATAGCCGCCTGTAATAGACTGACCGGGCCCTGTTTGGTCGCCATCAGGACTCTTCAGAATTGGAAACCAGGAACTGTCTTTTAGCCCCATTGAAAGAAGCGGCTAGCCACTTAATAATAGCCCAAATATGAGACTGGGTGGTACCTGAAAAGAAAATAAATAAATATTGTGAGCCTAATTACAGCCCATGGTGATGCAAAAGGCCCATGTAAATATCCCTAAAAAATTGAAGGGTAAATTACAGTAACACCTCAAAAGTTCTAATTTTTTTTTTAATTAGATACCCAAACATAGATTTTTGTTACAGTGTGGCATAGCCGTCCGGTAGAGGTCTAACGCTGTTAATGATGACTGTCAAATTAGTAACTTGTCTTCTCATTTTAAAATTGGAAAAAAAAACTATTTAAAAATTATAGAGATGCCACTTTCAACTTTTTGCGATTTGCATGTGCACCCCAAAACTTTCTGAAAGTTATACTTGGTCCCTCCCCTAACTGCTGTATCTACAACTGCTTATGAGGTAAAACTCTTCATATTAGCCATCTCATTCCATTTCCCAACGCTTCATTTCAGTGCATTGTGATCATATATTCAAGAGATTTGCGAGAGATCTTGCTTGGAAAAATTAAAATTTATTTTCTTGTTTGGAAAAAAATATGCCTAACATTAAAGATGCCTAGGTTCGTACATGGATTACCTATAGAACGGGCGTCTGGGATTTGATGTAGTTCATGAGGTCTTTAATGGAGCCCTTAGGCCTTAGCCCACAGCTGTAGAAAATGGGAAGGAGCTGATGGGACCTCTGGCTAGAGCTTTGGGTAGAGTTCATACTTGAAGCCATGGAAATTCCAGGTTCTTTTCTTCTCCCCACGCTCTCTCCTCCTCTCTTCTCCCTTTCTTTCTCCCTTCGCTCTTTTCTCTTCTCTTTGTTAATTAGATTGGGAAGCCATTGTTCAGTAAGAAAGAAAGGGGAATGGAAGGGGTTGATCTCCTTCTGTTCCTGCCAAAACAAGGGTATTGTTTGTATTTCCTGCCAACAAGGGTGTTGTCAATATTTCCTATCTAACGTTATCTCACGTGACTATTATGTATTTATGGATCCTGACTGAGCTAGACGGTTGGGCTACATTGCTACAAAACCTAAGTTTTGGGGTCTAACTGGAAAAAAAATAGAAATTTGGGGTGTAAGTGCAAATCGTGAAAAGTTGAAGGGGTGATGCTATATAATTTACCCAAAATTGAAACTAAGATTCATTGAACAAAGGAAAAACAAGGCAAATTAAAGGCTTAAGAAAGGAGCCAATTGAATTGATTGCCTGACCTCCTTCCTAGCATGGTCCAGCCAAAGGATATCTTTTAGCTGGTCCCCTGCTGCCAACAAACTGCAGTATTTAATCTTCACAAGACTTATGACTGACTTATTAGAGGTTGGTAATATGCATAAATTTTTAGCAGCTGTTATATTTTTCTTGGTAACTTTAGTTATTGAAAATCAATGAGACACTTTGGAATATGGTATTTTGAAAGGCTGATATTTTGCCTTCATGGTAGAATGAACATTAGGCAAGACGATAATGATAAAAACTTTTTGTTGTTAGTACGGTAACTCTCATAGTAGTTGTTGTTTGGTATGTACCCAGCTATGAATATTAATACGTGGACTAAATATGTGCATGCGAGAGAGAGAGAGATGTTCCTTTTCCACAATTTTCTTACAAGTTATAGTGAAGTTGAAAGTCCACTTAAGCATTAAATACTGTTTAATGTGGTAGGATCGTCGTCTGTGGAAATTGTTCCATCATTTTGCATGTGATCGCTTTGAGATAGGAATGGGCATAGAGTGAATTGACACATCTATGACTTGATTTTTCATATGACAATTTCTTTCAAAATAATCATAAGATAATGCTATTTACTTGGGGAAAACTTTCAACTGGGTCCCATTAGTTGTAATGCAATTGATGGCATATAGATACCGCCATGTGATTATTCGCTGTCTATAGAGTATTTGAGAATGAAGTTATCTGTACCATAAATAGAGTGGGTTGATCGTTGATGGACTGGCTAGGTTCTTCTACAAGCCTTTGAGGACTCATTTGGCTTGTAGGAAGAGGAGGGGGGAAGTGTAGTCAGCAGGAAAATAAAAAACCTCATGTTTGGTTGGAATTTTCAAAAGAGAGAGATGGGAAAGTATCTTTCTCATGGGAATAAGTTTCCTATATTTCATGGGAAAGCAAAACATGTGTGGGATGTGGGAAAGCCACTTTCCCATGGGATGGGGGTGGTAATTTTTTTTCCAGAAATGCCCTTAAGCCATCATTATCTTCTTAATAGCTATTTTTGATAGTTAATCTTACACTATTAAAAATATACTATTAAAAATTACCACAATATATAGAACTTGTGGTAATTTTGATATAAAAACATGTGAATAACTATTTAAAGTTATCACAATATGAAGAAGTTATCTAACTTTTAACTAAAAACTAAACCCAATAGATATTTTTAATAGCTATTTTTAAATATTTTTAGATTTAAAAATATTTAAACATAGCTATTAAAAATATTTTATGAATTGTGGTAATTTTAATGGTTGACAACTATCAAAATATGTTGAATTGCGGTAATCTTAATAGTTAAAAATAGCTGTTAAAAATATATTATGATCTCTTTGGTGTTGAACCTTCAAACCTTTAGACTTTGGTGTTTCAAGTATTTGATTATAAAAATTATGCTTGTGATATTTTTTCCTTGTAGTCCCCTTATTAAGGGCATATAAGGTATTTTACACGATTTTTTCAAGAAAGTAAATGCTCAACCAAATATATGTTACTCTGGAAGGTATCTCCTATGGCACTTTCCTATGGTCAACCAAATATGCAAAAACTACTTTCCTAGGTATCATATGCCCAGGCATCATCTTCTCAGGAAAAACATAACATTGAGGTAAAATTTTTGCCATGAACCAAGCCAGTCCTGATGTTAAGACAAAAATTGTTATACAAGATCATTGCTGGTTCATAAGGTTGGACAATAAAAAGTGCGTAAACATAGTAGACTTTTGTTGCAATGGAAACTTAGGACTTGCAAGAGAAGAAAGGAAGGGGAGCAAATTGAGATGATATGGGTTTCTGCAATAAAGAATGATGCAATATCTTATAAATAGAGTGTTTGGTTTGCGGAAGTCCTAGAGAGTTGAGGAAAAATGAGATGAGGACATATATGAAGATCTGGATTAATATTGTCGCTTGTGGGAGGAGTGCATTGATGAGCTGGTGTTTGTTGATGACTAAGGCTATACCTTGGTAGGAACAAATAAAGATGAAGGGTTAACATATGATGCAATATAGATGGGACGACTTATTGATTGTTATGGAAGCTACAGCGACAGCTACAGCTATTTCAGTGTACATATATTTATGAGATAATTCTGTCTAGTGCTGTGGTAGGTGAATGGAAATACTTCTTTTGATTGTAAAGTTAGGAAACTAATACATCTAATTTAGGGGGTGCAGGAATTAATTGAAATATCTAGCATGGTTTCATGGTTGGTAGATATTGTCATAATGCCTGTTGAGATTTAAGGTCAGCAGTAAAGCCTTTTCTCATTGTTCAGTGACCTGATATTGTATTTTTTCTTTCTTAAACAGATAGATGATAAGCTTTATATATACCTGGAATATGTCTCTGGTGGTTCCATCCATAAACTTCTTCAAGAGTATGGGAAATTAGGTGAACCAGCTATTCGTAGCTATACTCAACAAATACTTTCGGGCCTGGCATATTTGCATGCTAAGAATACTGTCCATAGGTATAATTCAATATCAGAATTCATTTTACTGAATATTTCTCTCTGGGTGTCTGATACTCCTGCTCCTAGATTATTATTTCTGATTCTAATTAATTTTTTCCTGCCTGTGCAGAGACATCAAAGGTGCAAATATTCTTGTAGACCCAAATGGTCGTGTTAAGCTGGCAGATTTTGGGATGGCAAAACATGTATAATTTTATATTTGCTATAGCCTTTCATAATTTGCAGGAATATGCATTTGCCTAATTCTTGTGCAGCTGCACTTAACATTAAATTTGATGATTTTATAGTTTATCTTCTCTGATGCTCAGGAACTTATGTTCATATCGTTTGTCAAAGTTATTGCTATTTCCTACTCTTTAGAGCTCCAGCTCCTTATCAGCATCCAGAGGTGGTCTTATGTTTGTTTCTAACTTTAGGCATGAATATATTTGCTATAACGTATGATGCTTTAGCTGTAAGTTCTTTAGAGACAGGACAAAAAGAGTGTCCTATGAAATGATTGTATTCTCATCAGATCTCACTGCCTTATATAGAGGCTGAAGATGAAATTGTAAAGGGAAAGGAGAGGCATGACTTCCTGATGATTCACGGAATTGACTGGTTGATTATTAGTGGATAAGCTTTTTTTCCCATTTTTCTAAGAAACACAGTGAGAATGCCACCACGTTGGTTTGAACTTGGGACATCTCCCTAACAAAAGAGTGTTGCCAGCCAGCTGATCCAAGTCTCTGCTGACGTGAGAGGAATGTGTTTCAACCAAAGTAGAAATTAAAAATCTCATGCTAACAGAGAAAATAAAGTTAACAGATTGAAGGAGAAACTTTCAACTAACTGAGAAATTAAAAATAACAGATGGAAAGAAGAAACTCTCTAGGATGCTATGCTTTTCTTCTTTTATGCCTTATTATAGTTATTATCAGTGTATATTGCATTCCATATTGGGCCTGAACTGACATAGAGAGAGGATTGAGGGAGAACAAGAGAGGAAGAGAGAGAGAGAGGGGGGGAGGGAGAGAGGGCCTATGGAGGCTGTCGGAGGGCAGCTGAGCTTGCACATGATGGAAACTGGAGAAGGGCGGAGAGAGGGAAGGAGAGGGAGAGGAGGCCATTAGAGGCCTCTGGAGGGCTAGTGACGCTGCTTTGCTGCCACCGAGGCCGCAAGAAGGGCTTAGCCCTTCTCCCAATCGAAACAGGGGCTTCGGCCCCGGTTTCCCTCTTTTTTTTTTTTTCACTATTTATCGGGTGGAGTCGACAACATAGTTGTGGATTTCATTGGTTTTTCTATTTTTCTTTTTGAGATCTTCGGTTGAAGTTGGCAACCTGATAAATCTCAATTGAAAAATGAAAATCTTAAAAAATAGAAAAACCAATTAAGTTGGCAAATGCGTTGCCAATGTTATTCGATAAATTGCAAAAAGAGGAGGAAATAGGGGCCGAAGTGTCTATTTCAATCGGAAGGAGAGCGGAGCCCCTCCTTTGACCTTCACCGGCCTCGACGGTGGCATGATGGCCATGCTTGCCCTCTGGCGGCCTCCTTTTCCTTTCCTTCCCTTTGTCCATCCTCTAGCTTCCATTGTGTGCAGCAAGCTTGGCTGTCCTCTGGTGGCTTCCAGAGGCCCTCTCTCCTCCTTTTCTCTCTCCCACTCTCTTTCTTTCTTCCTCTCTCCCTCGCTAAAGTAGAACTGGAACTGTCCTAGTCGGCGGCCTGTATTATTCATCATGCCTCGAACCGGATGGCTTTGGGCATTTCAGCAAATCATGCTTGTAACCATGTTGCATGTGCAGCTTGATGATTAAACCCATCTTCATCAACTTTCACCTCTTAATTTCATAACTTTTTAATGTTCAATTTTAATTCTCAATTTTTTATGAATATTTTGGAATCTACATTTGAAATTTATCCTAATGCTCCCATGATCAAGGTTTTTAGTGCCACTATCACTTGGCAGGATGCGCCACTAATGACATGCTTGATGTGCTCTTTTGAAATGAAAAAAGAATTACTTAAGAACCTTTTTGTCTTGGTGTTGGGTGGTACCCAACCATATCAACTTGTGAGGAATTGACGTGGTTATATATGGGCCAGCACCACCCATAAAAAGCTGTTTGCTTGGTACATGGCACCAAGTGCTGGTACTGGCCTAGCATGTGCAGGAACTTGAAACCATGGCCATGACTTAATTCAACAATTGTATTTTATAATATAAGTGTTGAACTTCTAGGGAGATTGAACTTAATAATTAAGTTGTTATGTACTTGTGCATTATGCATAATCCTATGTGTCATGCTTGTTGTTTTCCAGATTACCGGACAATCATGCCCCTTATCGTTTAAAGGAAGTCCCTACTGGATGGCACCTGAGGTGAGCATGTTTTGAGTATGGATAGATTTTGTTCCTTCATAAGTTACAATTGCGCATTTTTTCTTTCCTTTCCCCTACAATACTGTGCTTCCTGTTTCATTTCTCACTGATGCCGTTTGCTCAGGTTATAAAGAACACCAATGGCTGCAATCTTGCTGTGGACATATGGAGCCTAGGGTGCACTGTTTTCGAGATGGCTACATCAAAACCACCATGGAGCCAATATGAAGGGGTTTGTACTTGGACTTATGAGATAAATGGTTAATCTTGAGTGGGTTTTTTTCTCCTTGTTTGATAGAAAGGGAGGCCTAAGCCGATTCACTTTTATTAAAATAGCATTATGATATTTAATATACCGATATACTATGTAAGCCAATCTGAAGTGCTTTTTTCTGTTTCATTTTCTTTTAAAGTAGTTATACTCTGCTATAGAAGTTTTTGAACCCAATTTACAGTTTATATTAATAAAAAAAATTATATATGCCAAAAGTTTATTGTTTGAATATAATGGAGAACAAGTTCATTTCTTTAATCATCTTCTCATCTAAGCTATTTGTATTTTCTGATGTACTTTAGAAATTTTTATAACCAAACAATTCTTTTATTGTGAGTATCTAGGGGTCTGATATGCTGATATACTGGAAAACATGTTTTGATCTTTTTTGTTTTCGTGGTGTAATAATCTTGACAACATTGTTGCAATCCTCTTTATTTACTAAATGCCGTATGTTGTGCTTATGACTTCACTGTAACTTTTCGTAAATGGAATAATGTTCTTGAGATTATTTTATGTAGTTTTTGTGCAGTGTTATCAGTCTGCGGTGGTCCACTGAATATGTTGTTGATGATTTGCTTATCAATGCTGGAAATCTGATCCACCTGTTTCAGAAATTTCCCCAATTTTAGCACTTGTAGATCAGACAGCAAGCATCATTTATGACCACAATGTAATTAGTCTGGTACAAAAAGTTGTTAGTGACCCATTTAATGTTTGAGCTTTGTCAGGGTCAGCAGTCTGTTAATTCAGTCATTTCTTTTTTCAGATACTTTTCTTTTTTCAGTCAAGAACTGGCTTGGATAAATAAATCCTTATTAAACCATTAACCACTAGTAGATTGTTTGCGATCACGCTCCAAAATGTAATTGTTTCCTCATTCTTAGTAGTTAGCATGCCAGTGTTTCTTTTAAGCTGCCTGATATTGTTCCTGAGACAGTCTACAAGCTTGAGCAGAGTGAAAAAATCCATGTTTGTAACTCCATTCTTTAGATACAGTATCTTGGTTTTAGCTTTAATATGTTGTTGCTTTACTGTTGAGCACTTCAACTAGTCCTCCTCCAGCCTTTGTTTTACTTTTAATTAACTTGATAGGTAAAACAAAGGTTCCGTTAAAATCTTCCCTGTAAAGATCAAGCTCCTTAAATGCTTTTAGGGAAAGTATGGATTTCTGAAAACATAAGCTTATGCTAGTTTTTCAGATTTTCTCTAATATTATTCTTAAGTGATCAATGTTACATGAACAATGATCTCTACTCAGACACGACGCAACATGTGTGATATGTGCATTTTGTCATATACACTGTGGTTTGCTGATTGTTTGATTTGAGGTTGCGGCTCTCATGTTTCCCACTAGTGAATGAAAAGGAAAAAAAAAGGATCGTCTTTCCTACACAAATCGGTCCTATTTCAAATCCTAGCCAACGAAGAAAAGTAAATTAACATTAGGGAAATAAATGGAGAGGAGCTAGCATTTGCTTTAGCTATCTTTTCTTTTTGTTTGAGTCATCGTGGTTATTCTGCTCCTCTTGAGTGTTGATCCCTTCCCTTGTGTTGATATTGGTCTTAAATCTTAATGGTAATCAAGGATTTAGATGGGCCATTACCGACCCTTGTAGGTAGTGGTGGAATTACAAGGGAAACCCTGTGGCTTTTGTGGGGATTTGGGATGAGAGAAAAAAGCGAAAGATGGGTTTATGGAATAGCAGGGGCATTTGGGGCCTTCTCAACCAGATGTGGAAAACCAACCAATCTACCTAAGAAGAAGCCCTCCTTATGGGGGCCCTCACCAAAGGCATATTGCCTTCACCCACCATGTGTGTTGGTTCATCTCGGTTTGGATTGGACTGTTACTTTCTACAGTCCAAATAATTTCATAAATTTAACTTGACTTCATGTATGATACCTTTATATACATATATGCTACATTTGCATGCGTGCGTGCGTGCGTGCATATGCATATACATGTAGATATATATGGTTTCCAAATGTAAAAAAGAATCTATGATCTTTGCTGAATATCTTCATATTTGTATATTGTTTCCAAATTTAAATTGTGATGGTTCCTTCTTCATTTGCTTAATTTTGTTTATTTAATTATTTTTGGGTAACCATGAATTAAAGTTTTGCATTTGAAACATACTTAAAGATCTGTGTTTTTTTTTTTTTTTTAACCCAAAAAAAAGATCTATGTTTTTAAACATTTCTTCATTTTGCTCATTCTGAAGATCTAGGAATAGAGGCACTTTAAAATCCTTTCCTTTTAAGCGGCAGAATCCAGCTTCCACTTCAAAGATGGGTTTTCATTTTGCCCACAAAGTGATTTCCATGTCTACAGTTTACGTTCCATGCATGAATGATGGATTTGAGTCTTCCAGATGAATTGAGATCTAAAACCAGGGAGTTTAACAAAAAAATAATTTAATAATGTCACCTAGTACAATCAACAAGGGATGTTGCAACTTGCAACACTTGGCTCTAGAAAGTTGCCATTAGCTTATCAGAGGAACTCTCAGCTGTTGTCTAAATTAGAGGCCCCTAGTAATGCCTAGCATTCTAATTATGAAGTCTGAGAAGCATGAATTCCTGCAGAAAATTAGCTTGCCATGTTCTACTGAGTTTAAAATGCCATTTTCTTTTAACTTGTGAATATATTTAGAGTGTTTGTTTTTTTTTTGCTCCAGATTTAAACAAAGTGCATGCAGGTGACATGTTGGCTTGGCAATGGCAGGAAACACTTTGTGTTGTGTTGTGATGCATGCAGTGGTATGGTAGCATGCCAAATACTGGCCTGCAGTCAATACCATGCCATGTTGCATGCTAGTAATATGTCGGCATTATAACTTTCATGTAGCTGCGCTTACTCTGTTACTGCCTTGCCAAATGACACTTAAGTCCATGGGTTTAACTAAATGACAGCATTTACTTTTGTAATCGAGAAAACAGCTATGTTTGCAGTTGACAGAATGCTGGGAAGAGGGTAATCTAACTGCCTCTGAAGACAATTTCGGAATCCTATTACTTATTCTTTTGTCCTCACCACAAATATTCCTTGTATAAGAAAATGTAGTATTTGATTGAGAGAACTAGAAAACCTTCCATGATTGGTTGGATCTCAAGATTTAAGGTTTAAATTTTAAAAGATTCACATCCCAGACTTAATTGCTTCTACCAGGCAAAGAGGGAAGGTGTCACTAAAGCTTGGGTGCCATATTGTGTGATAGGCCATATAGGAATCCAGACCATCAATTATTATGCATCTTGAAACACAAATAACGTTTTGGCAGTTTTGGATACTTGAAAATCATAAGTTCAAGAAATCATTTATCTTATTATTGAAAAATCTTCCACTTTGTAACCGTATGCTGCTAGTTGGAGATTTATGGTAACTAGTCTTTTCCCTTTCTTGAATTTAAGTTGCCTGAGCATATAGCAGGATATTTACCATATGTAAGTCTTAATTCTATATACCAACTTCTTCCAACCATGGTTTGTGCAATAACATGTACATCTCTGTACATGGTTATCTAGATATGCGGATGTGCACATATTGAACTTTGCAAGTTTTACATGTGGGTGTTAAAACAAGCAATACACCCTCGATTTTATTCACATGGAATGGTAAAAAGTAGAAGGCATTTTGGTTATTTAGTTGGTGCATCTGAAACTGCACTAGTCAAATGACCTGCATACTGTTCAGTTCTTCTCACCACATGTGAGTGAATCCCATGGATGTATCAGTCATTTTACCACTTTTTATACTTCCAAGACATGCTATTTCTTACACTCACTTTTGAGTTATGACATTTGCTTGTTCTGGTCTATAGATAGCAGCCATGTTCAAGATTGGTAACAGTAAGGAGCTTCCAGCAATCCCTGATCATCTCTCAGATGAGGGCAAGGATTTTATAAGGCAATGTCTGCAACGTGAACCTACTAATCGTCCTACAGCAGCTGAGCTTTTGCAACATCCATTTGTGAAAACTGCAGCATCGCTGGAAAAATCTGTTTTCAATTTTGAACTTATGAAACGGCCTACAGTTGTTTCAAGTGGGCCAAATTCCAAGGTACCACTTGTTATGTCTAATTTAATTTTTTAAAAGGTAATATTTGGGATTTGACTTGACTTTGCATGAAGTTGTAAAAATTTTGTTATCATTTTCTGGCCACAAAAATGTAGTTGGTCCTATTCTTCATCTGTTAATGCTTATTGTCAAGCTATCTCAGGCAAAGACCTAGCCTGTCTTCTAGGAACCTGGATGATCACCTAGGTTACTGAGTATGAACATTTTTTTTAATTCAACTTGTTCATTTATTTTTCAGATGTTGCACTATTTTTGGTGAACTAAAATCTTGACATGCTTTAAATCATATGCAGCTGTGAACATATTGAATGAGTTCTTGATATAAATTAACACACTTAGAAGATAAACTGTTATTTATGATATTCATGTGAAGCTTATATAAGAAGTATAATGGAAATGACATCGTGTTTCAGATATAAAATTGCAGCAAGACCAGCTCCCTGTTGGTTGCACCAACACAAAGTGCAATGGCTTGTGGTGAGAGTAATTGAGATAACAATGAAAAGAATATTTTCCTAGGGCCGTGTCCATTTCTGTTTGGATATTTGAATTTGAATTTATATGTGTTCAAAACTAAATTTTCAAGATATATTTTTGCAGCAAAATTTTCATGTTTGAGACGCTGTTCGAGTAACTGATTTTTTATCAGACATCAAGATTTACTGATTCTTACATATAAACAAAGTCTCATGCATTTGCTTGTCTTCATGCAAGCTTTACTGCTTGAGGTATGGAGAATTTGTTTGTTAATTTGGATTTTCTGTTACGTCGAACTTAATGTTCATGGAAATGTGACCGCTAGGTCTGCTTTCTCTTGGTTTTGTTTTGTCACTATATATGTTTAGTCAAGTAGCCAGGCCTGGTAGCGTGGAATGTCTTAGGTGCAATCAAGGGAAGAGGAGGAAATTTCACTAGTTTTATGGGTTCCTATGGCATGCAACATTTACTTTGTTTTTTGATGCATCACAATTGATTTTCATGTTGCTGTAGGTAAAATTTCATGGTGTTGCGCATGCTAGAAATCTTTCTTCCTTGGATATGGAAGCAGCAGCAATTCATCAGATAAGGGGTGCAAAGGCTTGTACAATGTCCAGGTAACCTATCCAGCCTTTTCCCTTTCACATTCAACTTTCTATTTTGATTAAAGCACATGAAAAGAGGGTGGTGGGCAGCACATGTCTTCTGTATATGCTATCTATTGCATCATAATGAATTTGGATTACAAAACTGGAGTCATGACCTAAAAAATGTCCTCGAATCATAAGATCATCAGGGTAGAAATACAGGTGAAAAATTGTTATTTCAACAAGTATGTCATTTCTCCTTGTCCTTGCTTTTCAGTTTTAAGCATACATGTCATATCCGACCAGGTTTAAAGGAATGAAATAGCGTTGTTGAATAAATAAACATATGTAGCTGTAGAAAGTTTTGCTTTCAATTATAATCACAGTTACCTAGTTATTGGTGTTGATCCTCCTTTACTTCAATCCTTAATTATTGAGGCGTTGAGATCAAAGTATCTTGCTCTAGAGTCTAGAGCACTTCAAGTCAACATTTTTCGTTCAGCACCAACATTGAGGTTCCATAAGTTCGATGTGACATCAGCTTAAACATTAATAGTTGTGAGGACTTGGAATTGTTTTTTGAACTTGAGGGGCATTTTGGACTTCTGTTCTTAGTTAGAATTGTTAAAAGAATTGGAGATGTAGGGATGTTGTTTCAGACGATAAACTGGATGGCTGTGCTATTGACCATTGGATGGCATATATGAAGACTAATATACATCAAGAGAACAATGCAGTACCATTTAAGAGAATTATCTGCAAAATCACTAGGATGGGACTAAATTGATGCATTCTTATTCCATTCTGGTTCAACCATTAAAATTTCCATAAGGATGCAAATGTATCCCTCATTAAATTGATAAATTAAGAAAACCTACTTTAGTAGTATAATACCAAGGATAGCTATAATATGTCAAATTGTCAATGCTGATTCCTGCTTTTTATGTAACCATAGTTCTTATGGGATCAGATTGATATTTACTGGTGATTAGTGTTGCTTGTTGACATGATTAGTATTATTAAGGCTGGGGGTTTTTGACTTGCTTTAACAAATACATGTTCTGATACTTGAGCCTCAGTGGTGGTAAGAGTGGGTAACAAATATCGCTGATGACTATTTCAAGTGGCAACCTGCTGAAATTCATGCAGTCACATTAGATCTGAGATGCCATTTTACTGTTCAGAATTTGTTCTTAATTATGCTAGGAAATTTTTCACTAAGACGGCTTTGTCGAGGAGGGTGGCTTATGATGCAATTTGACAAAGATCCAACCACCACATCTACATGTGTCATGCACTAGCATTTGCACTCACAGTAACACATGCAAACTCACGTAGACACTGTAGAGAGTGAGAGAGGAAGAGACTTTGGATCAAGTCCACCGAGTGGAAGACAGTCACATGAAATGCACAAGTTTTTTTTATCAAAGAAAGTTGGGTGTCCTCATTTAAAACTAAAGATCTCTAAACACAGCAAAGGCCCATTTGAAGGAATGATGGTTCTCTTGTTTCATCTCCCTTAACTAGTTATGGTATGGGCATTAATATATCAAAATTTTCTTTCTTGGGAGAAGAAAAATCTGATTGTAGAAACAAAAAGTACATCCCAAGATATGTACCTTAATATAAGCGTATAAATTCCCAAGTAACCCTCTAAAAATAATTTGAAAAATACAAAACCTGGCAAAGATATCTCATGCAAAGTTGTTACTAGAACAGAATCACAACCACAATAATATCTCCTTACATTTATAACAGATTGTGGATTTTTTTTTTTGGGGTAAAATCCACATGACAGAAATATGGAAAGATCTCTTCCTAGGAATCACAACAATAATATCTGCTTACATTAGAACAGAATCAAAGATGGGATCTATTAATTTAATTAGTATTACTAACCATCTGAATTGGAGGAAAAAACAAGAAGCAGCACATGTTGGTACAAGTTTTGGGGGGAAAAGGTGGGGGGTAGGGGGTGGGAAGGTGAGCCCTGTCTGGTCATGCCAGAGCTTGAGGTGCGAAGCAGGACAGCTACTGTCCTTGCCAGAGCTTGAGGTAGAGCATGGTTGGGGAATGGGCAGGAGGTGAAGAAGAAATAAGGGGGCGGGGGCGTGGGGGATGGATGGAGAGAGAGAGAGAGAGAGAGAGAGAGAGGCCTCTGTCCGTTATTGGCTGCCACCATAGCCATTTGCTGCTAGAGCTGCTGTTGTAACTGCTTGCTACCAGAGTTGTTGAGGAAGAGGGTAGATTTGTAAATGGAAGAAATAAAAGTCATTCCTTAATCCCAGCCCCCCAAATTGATTTTATATATAACAAAATCATTTTTGTTCATTTGAATTCTAAATGGTTTCAGTATATCACTGTTTTAACAGTGATCAGGTGGTTATAATAAACTATGCTGCTTTGTTTTTAGTTGTCTAGAGGGCCAACTGGCCAGTCTGGTCTAGTTTGAAGACATTGTCTTAAAGTTTCTTCGAGTTAATTTTTATTATTTTTTCCAACCTGTTGATTCAATTGTTAGCTGTCCGCTTCTCCACGTTTTTGCAACCATAATCACTAAAAGAATGAGAAAGCAGTCAAATTTTTGGCGACTTGGTGAAATTAACTTTATTTTGTTAACCATGAATCCAAATTAATAAAACGAAATCAACTCCAATTTGATTCGGTTCAGAAGATGAACTGAGCTGATCACTATTTTTTTCACAGCCAAAAGCAAAAAATACTGGCTATGGTGATCACTTCAGTACACCTTACCAAACCAAGAACACCCATCAGAAAAGTTCTCTCGTACAGAAGGGTCTTAATACAAGAATAATATACTATAGACTTATAATTTTCTTCCCTATATTCCCTTTTTTTTCCTTCCCTATTGATGCGTATGCTGTTCTTTTTAGCCTCTTGTTGAAGCAATTACCTGAGGTAATATGTTATCTATGTTTGGTTAGATCAACAAAATTACTAACTTGGTTAAGGGACATGACTCTCAGGCCATCGATATTTACGTGCTGACTCAGGTAAATTAGTTAATTTGCTATTCTGAATGATGGATTCATTTTTCTTTTTAAGAGTATTTTCAATGCTTTGGCTTTTTTTTGAGGCATTGAGCAAATCCTACTCTTGTATCACCTTTCTTTTTTTGAATTGTCCTGCTGTCACTTTGTATGGAGAACAATTCTTTTTAGACAGTTTTGACATGAATTGCTTGGTATTTTGTAAAATAATTGATGCTTTGATCTCTTATGTGTCCAAGGGTTGGTCAGATGAGATATACAGAAGTTCATTCTTGAGGTTGACACTAATTATTCTAGTTTCTGGTTCAAACATGGCTTGAGGTTATGCAGGATATCTAGTTTGGCTATGAAAACCGTACATGCTGCAAGTATAATTAATGTTTATTTATCTGCATCTTTTCTAAGCTGCAACTGTGGCTGTAATGTTCCTGGATGTTTCATTAGAAAGGGTTCCTCATGGTCACACCCATCTTGGATGTCAGCTTTTTCCAGTTTTCTTTTTCTATTCTACCTAACGCCCCTGTTTTGTTAAGGTCAAATTCAATATGTTTCTGACTTAAATTGTTCTGACTTGCAGTGATATCCATATGAGGAACATATCTTGTCCTGTCTCTCCCATTGGAAGCCCTCTGCTAAATTCAAGGTCTCCACAACATATCAATGGAAGGATGTCCCCATCACCCATATCAAGCCCTAGAACCACTTCAGGCTCATCCACACCTTTGACAGGTGGCAATGGTGCCATTCCATTTAGTCATCCCAACCAGTCAGCTTACCTTCGTGAGGGGTTCATAGGCATGTTAAGATCCCCACATGATCTGTGTACTAGTGGGACAACCTATCAGGATCCCAAGCTTGATCTTTTTATAGGGATGCAGCAAGGCTCTCCTGTTCTTCGAGAAAGGATGGCATCTGAAGCTGACATTCTCAGTATTCAATTTGGAAGGGCAGGACCTGGAAATCTCTGGGACCCATGTGATAGGCAGTCTGTACTAGACTATCATGTGCCTCATCAGATCTTGAGAGATCCCACAAAACTGAACCCATCGCTAGACCTTAAACCCTGATTCTTCCAGCGTTGGCCTTACAACTGGTACTGATTTTGTTAAGAGCTGGTCAGCCAGTGCTGGCTTGCTTTGAGCTTAGCAGATTATTTTTTTGGTTCTAGCATGGTTAGATCATCTTCATTTGCGTAGGAAATCAATCTTGTATGATAAGTGCCCGAAGTTAACCATGGAATATATTTCTTGAAAGTTGGAGGCTGAGGCAATGATCGTGTGAAGTCCGTATCTACACTACTTTGCATCAAGTTCGTATGGTAAGTTACTCTTCTAATTGCTTGTTTTCTCAGTTGATGTCAATAATGGGAAGTTTGTCATTTTTGGTTGGAGTGATAGAAACTAACCAAGTTATAGAAGTAGGTTGTAGACCTTCTAATAACATTTAATTGATCTGCAAATAACTTTTCCTTGAGTACATTACAAAACCCTCCTTGAGGTTTATGTTTATTATGTTTACACCCAATAGTTTGTAAAACCTACATTTACACCAAGTTAAATCAATAACATTAGTGAAACCATTTATCTCATGTGAAAAGTTGAAATTTTCCTTGGATGGGGAGGAGGATGCACATGTTTTCTTATGTCCTTGGATGGCTATCATGTCACCTAAGGTTATTTTATTCATTTTTGAAATTTTTTCTGATATGATATTTGGGCCCCATTCAGGGTTAACGGTTTGGCTAAAGTTTTGTTATGAATTAAAGAGCTGAATAAAAAGGGCTAGGTATTGGTTTTTCAAACTATTGGGTGTAAGTATAATTTACTCCTAATTTCTATTATTATTTTTTTTTTCTTTTTTTCTTTTCACCAACTTATTGCATTTATTAAGTAGTCTTGTGAGAACTGTTGGTAGTGATCCACAAATCTTAGTTTATAATTATATAATATGTTATATGGGCTAAAAGTGTGCAAAATTAGGCATTATTGGAACAGGTTAACTTTGGCTTCTTTCTGGCAAATGGACACATGCACTGCATATCAGATGAAAGATAATAAATAAAATAAAATAAAACTGAATAAAAATATAATATAAATTGATAAATAATATAAATAAAAGTACAATATAAAATAATAGAACGAAATGACAATAAAACACAATATAAAATAAGCTAAAAACACAACCGAAACAGAATATAAAATGGTTAACAAAAAATAATGTTAAAATAAAATAAAAAAAATGACAAAAATATTCCATCAGTTAGACATGCATTCGGCGGTCATTGACATATCTAAAAATATTTATTTATTTAAAAATTGTTAAATAGACCCCCCGTGGTAGACTTGCCTTTCTAGTTACTCCTGAAGGTAAAGAGGGAAAGAGTTAAGAGATTTTATGTAAATATGAAAAAAAAAGAGGATTATGCATGACACATTACTTCCCAAATTCAAAGGATGGTGACATACTGAATAAGCATACTGTTAAAGAGATTTGAATGGTGAAAAAGAAAAACAAAATATGGCAAAATCTATTAGAGCAAAAAATGGTGAGGAAGGTGACCCATACAGATCAGCAACTGTAATAGGAATGTTGTGGGTGGAGAGAGAGAGAGAGGGGGGGGGGGGGTTGTGCTGGATATCAATCGAGAGAGGAAGTTGAGAATAGCGATTAAAAGAGGAAATGAAAAAATATGAAATGTGAGAGAGCTAAAGAGGAGAGAGAGATGTGGGCTAAGATCGATTTTTGGCTATTAAGGAATCCACTATGAAGTTTTAGAAATGGAGTAATTGTTTCTGTCATGGTCCCAACCTGAACTTGCAAGTTAGGGATGTTTTTGCAACTACTGCATATTCATAGGGCACTTTCTTCACAAGCATGCAAAGCTTCCATCATGATATCATAATATGCAGTGAAAGAAAATCAAAGCAACTAAAATTCAAATTCCAATAATTAATAAATCCAACCAAGAAGAGTATCTAGAATTTTGTTTACGAGAGTCTTACATCAACTATTCTTCAAACACTAATTAGAATAAGACACCTATAAAATATTTCCAGAATGAAACTATGAAGGTAATACTAATTCTAAGCTTTGTTGATATGATCAGCTTTAGCTTCTAATTATGCACCTACTATAGTACCACATTAGTGACTAATTCTTTGAATTAGTAAAGAAGAGACTAGATAATTATTAAGATTTGACGCCTCGAATTCGACCCACAGCAGAGAAGAATCAAATCATCAAGCAGTCGAGTTGGCTCTAATATGTGGTCGAGTCGGCTCGGGCTGAGATCGAACCGATTCGAACCGCAATCGAGCCGGCCCTCTCAAGCAGACAGAAAGCAGGAGTTCGGGCGAGACGCAGTTGAGCCAACTCGACTCTTGACAGAGTCGGCTCGACGGAGACGAATAGAACAGGACGGGGTTTTCTGTTTGGACTCGAATTGTAATTAATCCAAAGAACCTACGAGAGTTGTGCTTGGACCGCAGGATCCAGCGGCCACGAAGGGCTACGGTCATGATTTAAAGATTGGGAAACATTTCAAGATTCCATCAAGATCATATTCGACTCATATTAGGAGAAAGAGCCTGTTAGGATTCCTGTGAATTACTGAAAAGAGGATTTTCATTTTATTTAAAGGATTGAGGTGTTGTGGAGCATGTGGTGGCGCATGGCGTGAGAGGCACGTAGAGAGGCTTAGGCAGCCGTCGAGAGAAGCTTGGTAGAGTGTCGAGTACGTGCAGTCCACGACAGAAAGAAGTAACAGGTGCATAGTATCCGGCATGGAGGCTGTGAGGGCAGAGCATCTTGTAGCTTCTGAGGGTCTTCTTGGGATTCTGAGAGAGCTTTTGTGAGGGTAGCTTCTAGTTGAGAGAGATTTATGTACAGTAAGTTGAAAGTGGATGTCTCCTTTTGTACTTATTTTTCTCTTTTATAGTGAAGCTTTGCATGTCCCGTGGAGGCGAGCCTTTGGGCTGATCTACATGATTATTTTCTTGTTTTGTTTCTTTCTTCCTGCTATAATATCTCGGTACTAGATCTTTAACAAAGTGGTATCAGAGTAGCTGATATTTCAACAGATTGGTATCAGAGCCAGATAGTACCAGAGCGCAGATTGCAGCAGTGGATAGAGATTGAAGAATATGGAGAAGACAAGTGCAATCAAAATGGAGATCGACAGGTTTGATGGAAAGGGCAATTTCTCCTTATGACAAGCAAGGATAAAGGATGTCCTCATTCAACATGGGTTGATCGATGCTCTCTTGAACGACAAGATGCCAACTACCATGGAGGTAAAGGATTGGAAGCGGATTCAGATATAAGCGGTGAGCACAATCGGCTTGTACCTAACGGATGATGTGGTGATCCATGTACTTGGCGAGACTTTTTCGATGGCGCTGTGGTTGAAGCTCGAGGAGTTGTATATGACGAAGTCGCTCGCCAATATGCTATTTCTTTGGAGGTAGTTCTACCAGTTGCGGATTAACGAATGTTAGAGCATGCAGGAGCATCTATCCAACTTTCAAAAGATCCTCACTGACCTCCTCAGTGTTGACGAAAAAGTTAAGAAGATCAGGACGTTGGTCTTGTTAGCGTCGCTTTCTCTTTTGTATGAGTCCTTGGTGACTGCTCTAGTGGGAAAGAGCACCATCAAGATGGACGAGGTCACTGCAGTGATACTTCAGAACGAGGTTCTTAGGAAGAACCCAGCTTCGAGTTGAGATGGTGGTAGCTCAGGTTTGGCGGTTTCTGGAGTAGGAGGCAGTAAACGGAGCGGCAGAGGATCGCGAGGATGATCCAGGTCCAAGACGAGGGATCCTAGCAAGATCAGATGCCATTTATGCGACGAGTTGGGGTATCGTGTCAAAGATTGCCCACAGCTCGGGAATCGGACGAGGGCTATTATGAGGATGATGTTTTGAAGATATCTGACGAGGTATCTACTTCTTTCCAGCAGTGGATTTTAGATTCTGCATGCACATATCATGTTTGTTGCAAAGAGGAGTTTGACTTTCTAGAGAGTAGTGAGGGTACTGTTTATCTGCCGGATGGATCGAGCTATACGATCAGAGGCATTGGGACGGTTAGCTGGAGGACACATGATGGTGCAAGAAGAAGATTAGGGGAGGTCTGATACATACCTAATTTCAGACGGAATCCTATCTCACTGAGCTGACTGGATTCAAATGGCTACAGATTAGTAGCTGGTGATGGAATCTTGAAGGTCATGCACGGCGATAGGATTATATTGGAGGGGAAGAAGAGGATGAGAGGACATTACTATCTAGCAGGGAGCCCAGTGCGAGATGGAGCTTCAGGAGCCAAAGGAAGTCCAGTGCGAGGTAGAGCTCCAGGTGGAGGTGGATCGGGCACGAGATGAGAGACTCGGGATGATATGTGACGTTGCAAAGTGAAGTTTCTATTATCGCAGGAGGCTATCCCGAGTAAGTCTCAGGTCAGGAGGATCACAGCAATCGATGGAGGTGGGATCGAGTGGCCTGGCTCGACTCCCATGTTTGCCCATTCATGATCAGCAGGCGTGCCCAGGGCATGGGGGCGAGACGGATCACAACTTTCAAAGTTAGGTGGAGGTTGAATGTCGAGTCGAGGTGGAGATTGTTAAAATTTGACGTCTCGAATTCGATCCACAACAGAGGAGAATCAAATCATCAAGCAGTCGAGCTGGCTCGAATACGGGATCGAGTTGGCTCGGGCTGAGATCGAGCCGGCTCGAACTGCAATCGAGCTAGCCCTCTTAGGCAGACAGAAAGCAGGAGTTCGGGCGAGACGCAGTCGAGCCAGCTCGACTCTTAACAGAGCCGGCTTGCCGGAGACGAACAGAACAGGACGGGGTTTTTTGTTTGGATCCGAATTGTGATTAATCCAAAGGATCTACGAGACTTGTGCATGGACCACGGGATCTAGTCGCCACGGAGGGCTGCAGTCATGATCTAAAGGTTGGAAAACATTCCAAGATTCCAAGATTATGTTCGATTCATATTAGGAGAAAGAGTCCTATTAGGACTTCTGTGAACTGTTGAGAAGAGGATTTCCATTCTATTTAAAGGATTGAGGTGCTATGGAGCATGTGGTGGCACGTGTGGCGTGAGAGGCACGTAGAGAGGCTCAGGTAGCCGTCGAGAGGAGCTTGGCAGAGTGTCGAGTACGTGTAGCCCGCGAAAGAGAAGTAACAAGTGCATAGCATCCTGCATGGAGGCTGTGAGGCAGAGCATCTTGTAGCTTCTGAGGGTCTTCTTAGGATTCTGAGAGATTTTTTTGTTAGGGTAGCTTCTAGTTGAGAGAGATTTGTGTACAGTGAGTTGAGAGTGGATGTTCTCTTGTACTTATTTTTTTCTTTCATAGTGAAGCTTTGCATGTTCCGTGGAGGCGAGCCTTTGGGTTAATCCATGTACTTGATTGTTTTCTTGTTTTGTTTTCTTCTTTCTTCCTGCCGCAATATTTTGATACTAGATCCTTAACAAAATGATATCAGAGTAGCTGATATCCCAACAATAATGAGCCCAAGAGCCTAATAAGTAATATTTCCTTGACCACATAATTCAAGTACTTATTTTAACAACCGTTCTTTCTAATAGTAAGCATATAAGCAAAATCATTATTTAAGTAAATAACTTTTTTTATAATCAAGAATATTTGTGTTTCTTCAAGTAATTGTGCTTATGTTCATCTTTATATACACATGTACAAGAACAATTTAAGGTATCCTAATTCAAATCAACGGCCTTTAGGAATGGTGGCTCCGTTGCACTTTTTGACATAACTAATGATATGATGTCGCAACTCTTGATCCATATGGTCCACAATCCATTAAGGGTGTCCCTCATGTGACAGTTCCTCTCTAAGGCAGGTTCAAGCTCTACCACATGGTTTGGGTCTGGCATATACTTCCTCAACATAGAAGTATGGAAAATATCATGTACACTGGCTTGTGAAGGTGGAAAAGTATCTCTATAAGCTACCTTACCAATTCTTTCTAGTGTCTCAAATGAATTAACAAACCTAAGAACTCTGCAAATTTCCTCGTAGGAGGTGCTTTAAGAAATACATGATCATCCACTTGAAACTCTAGTTTCTATCTCCTCCCATTCACATAGAATTACTGTCTAGTTTGAGCTGCACAAAGTCTCTCTTTGATTAATCAAATCTCCTTCATTGTTCGTTGTATGAGCTCAGGTCCTAGCATCCTTCTCTCACCAACATCATTGCAATAGATAGGTGATCAAGCCTACTATGTAATGCTTTGTAAGGTGCTATCTACATGCTAGCTTGTTGACAATGATTATGGGTGAACTCCACCAAAGGTATATGTTCATCCCATGAGCCTTTTATTTCAAGAATACATGCTTTCAACATATCCTCTAATATTTGAGTACTTGACTGAGCATCGGTCTGCCAATGGAAGGCAGTACTAAAGTTCATCTTAGTCCCTAAGGTTTTGTGCAAATTTTTCCAAAATTGCGATAGAAATCTGGTGTCCCTATCACCATGGTTACATGAATTGCTTGCAGCCTCAGTTTCTTTTCTGTATAATGCTGCTAGCTTTTCTAGATTAAAGCCAACTTTAATAGGTTAAAAATGCAGAAAATTCGTCAATCTGTCCGTGATCGTGATCACCTAAATTGCATCATTTGCACTCAGAGTCTTGGATAACCTGAATACAAAATTCATGGTAATATGTTCCCACTTCTATGCTGAAATGTCAAGAGGCTGAAGCAGTCCTGCTAGCCTCTAATGCTCATTTTTAACCTGCTAACAAATTAAACATTGAGCCACAAGCTGAACAATCTCCTTTTCAAGTTATTCCACTAGTATAAATCCAAATTTTTACACATTTTAGTATCTTGAGGATGTGTTGTATATCCTATTTAATAAGCCTCTTTTAACCATCTTGCTTTTTAATTTTGGATTCATTTGCACAGCCTATTCCCAAACCTCAAAGAACCATCCTCATATATCTGAAATTCAGACTGATCACCCGACTCCACTGATACACTGATCTTCAGTAGTTGAGGAGCATTATTCTGAGCAGCTTTAATTCTCTCAATCAGTGTAAGTTGTAATCCAAGGCTATCTAGTTGAATTTTCAAAATTATGCAGTCGAACCTCTATAAATCTTCTCAAATCTTCCAGATTATGCCATTGAGTAGTGATTAAAATAGCCAAGTTGCCTAAAGACTGTCTGCTTAAGGTGTCAACTACCATATTAGCTCTTCCAAGGTGTTATAATCGATAAATTATAATCTTTCAATAGTTCTAGCCATCCTCTTTATCTCATATTTAATTCCTTTTGAGTGAAGATGTATTTCGTAATCTTATGATCAGTGAATATCTCGCACTGCTCACCATAAAGATAGTGCCTTCGTACTTTAAGAGTAAAAACTATTGCCGCTAACTCTAGATCATGGGTGGGATAATTTTGCTCACAAGATTTCAATGGCAGGAAACTGAAACCATCACCGTGTCGTGCTACATAAAAACACAGTTAAGGCCCTTCTTAGAAGCATCATTGTAAATGGTTAAGCCTCCACTGCTAGAAGGTATGGTAAGTACAAGGGTGGTCACCAATCGTTAATTCAGTTTTTAAAAGCTTTGCTCACACTCCTAGACTATTCATATTTGACTCCCGTTTTAAGTCAAATGGGTCAAAGGTATAGTTGTGTAGGAGAATCCATCAATAAATCTTCTGTAATAACCTGCCATACCCAAAAAGCTATGTACCCTAGAAATGGTAGTTGGTCTGCTCCACGACACTGCAGCCTTAACTTTCTTTGGATCGATTAAAATCCAATCCTTAGATATTACATGTCGCAAGAATGCCACTTTATCTAGTCAAAACTGATATTACTTATTGGGCTATCGAGCTTATTATCTAGCCTCTCGTTCCTAATAGATTTAAAGAATTAGCCGCTGATGGGGTATTGCCATAGGTGTGTGGTTAGAAGCAAGAATCAATCGTACCGATGTATTTTAAATTAGTATTGCTTTCATAATTTAATATTGGAAACATTTTATAGCTTTCTTATTTTGATTAGTGTTCAAGGAATAGTTGATGTAAGACTCGTGTGAACAAAATTCTGGATGTCTTTGTTAGTTGTATTTTTAAATTATTAGAATTTCGATAGTTGCTTTGATTTGTTCTGTTATGTTATTATAATATTATGATGGAATCCTTGCATGCTTGTGGGGGGAAGTGCCCTATGAGTAGGGGTGTGCAAGAAAACCAACCACATTGTAAGATCGATCCAAACCGGTTATTTTAGTTGGGTTTGGATTGGGTTTTTCCCCATTTATTATGGTTTCGGTTTAAATCTTTAGAAAACCGACTTAAACTGATCCGTCCCGTATATGTATAAAAGGCGGTTCATCATTTGAGCAGACCGTCCAATCCCCATTAATGAAAATTCTACCTGTAAGAGTATTTTAGATCTTGGTTTGGATTGCTGTGATCTTGGTCTGGACGGGGCTTATCTAGACCTAATACCAAAAAAGCGCAATCCTCCCATCATGGTCCATCTAGAATTTTCTCAACTATTAGGTCAATGGGCCCAAAGCAGTTCGGTCTCTCCATCTTCCTGAGCCTTATATGCTTGCATGTACAAAACCAATGTATGCCAACCACATCGGGACTCATACATCTTAGCATCCTATTGGAAGCCCATTTTTGGCCCTGCAAATTGAAAATGCGAACAAGGAAAATGCCTTGCAACCTACTAGAAGCCCATTTATTGCTTATTTGTGGAAAGCCCATTAGCCCAGCTCTAATAACCTGATAAATTGAATCGAACTGATTTTTTTTGGGTCAGGTTGAACCGGTTTTCGTATGTGGTTGGTTAGGTTTCAGTTTTGGTTTTACGAAACTGAATCAAGTTGGTTTGGTTTGAAGATTTACCTCAAACTGATCCAATCGGAACCATGCACAGTCTAGCCTATGAGTATCCGGTGGTTGGCATGTCCCTATCTCACAATTTTGAATTGAATGCGTGATAGATTCCTTCTCGATATTGGATAGGATCTATTCTTGAGAAAAAGATTGTTTTAGGATATTATTTATTCCAAGTATTAGTTATGTGCCCATTTGGTAGACCTACTTTTATTGTTTCTATAAAAGAAAGAGGGAGAGCATTAAGATGTATTCTATATATAGCAACAACTAGGTATGTGCAATGCATATTTGAGGGAAAAAAATATAAATAAAATTAAGTTACATTATATAGAAATTATAAACAAGATATTATGAAATATTATATTTTAAACATAATTCTCAATAAATAAAACTTGATTTTGAAGAAATGTTTTCATATTTTTGTCATGTGGATTTTACCAAAAAATGCACAATCTTTGTGTATCTTTATCAAATTGAGTTTTTTAAATTATTTTTAAAAAAATAATTTCCAACAAATAGGATTTGAATTGGAAGAGATGTTTCCTTATGTTTATTAAGTCTCGTCTCAAAAAAAAGACCCAAACTTATGCCTTTTTTTTGTTGGGCGTGGTTTCCTTGTTTAAAAGGGATTATAAACAAGATATTATGAAATATTATATTTTAAACATAATTCTCAATAAATAAAACTTGATTTTGAAGAAATGTTTTCATATTTTTGTCATGTGGATTTTACCAAAAAATGCACAATCTTTGTGTATGTTTATCAAATTGAGTTTTTTAAATTATTTTTAAAAAAATAATTTCCAACAAATAGGATTTGAATTGGAAGAGATGTTTCCTTATGTTTATTAAGTCTCATCTCAAAAAAAAGACCCAAACTTATGCCTTTTTTTTGTTGGGCGTGGTTTCCTTATTTAAAAGGGATTGTTGTTTACAGGACCCAAGTTGGCAAGAGTGGGATTATGGGGCATCTTTTGTGTTGCTTAAAAGAGGTCCTTTTGCAACTTTAAAATAAAAGAAAGCATTTTTTTTTTAAGTAATGATTGCTAATATCATTTCAAAAGTGCTTATATGAGAAGCAGAAGTCAATAAATCCTTTTGGAAGAAGCTAGAAAACTGACTTTGGCTCCTCCTGTGAGATTGCTCCATATCTTTCGAATATGATGGGACCATTAGTAATGTAGTTACGCATATGTGATTAGCAAAAACATCGAATAAACCAAAAGTACTTTTGATTTAAATACTTAAATAAGTCTACATTTTGAAAATGACTTTGTGAGAAGTAAAAGCAATACCAAGCATGCCCTTGGCTAGGTGGGACTAATTACTAAGAATTTGATTGAGAGGAGTTTTAAGGATAAGTTATGTATTGTAGGAAACTGTTGGATATTTTCAGCATAAAAAATGTGATGGAATTTGAAAGAATATTCCCTGATTTTAAAACTGTGATTTTAGGCAAAAAAGAAGTGTGTGCAAATTTTATGCAAATATTATTAGTAGAATCCCCATGGGCATTTATTAGGGGATTGCTGCCATTTTCAGAGGACCTAAACCGCATCCTGTTAGTCATCAACATATATTCTAAATTTGCTCAAAATTTAATAAAACTTCATCTCAATTTCTTGAGTTCATATTTTTCACAAACTCCAAACCATGGTAACATTGCTAAATAAGGATATGATGAAGAGATTTGACCGGTAAACAAAATGAAGAAATAAGTAACTATTATGGGAAGTGGAGTGCATTAGAAAAAGGTAGAAGTGAGATAGTTCTTACAAAGGATAAAAATCAATAGAGATTGAGGGCTACAAGTTAAAATGAGGATGCTGAATGGTTGTGGGGATTGTCAATCTTTTTGGAATGTTCTAAAATTCAAATCCTTCTTTTTTTGCATATAGTATACATTATTTTCTTTGAGAATAAGAATTTGCTAGTCAATTTTGAGCAACAGTGCTTAATGACATGCCTGTTATACTATTGCAAGTGCTTCTGTGGATTTCCACCTATAAACTATTTCCATGTGCCATGACCCTTTTTGGGTCACCGCACTTTTTAAGACCAAATATTTCTACATCCATAATTTAGAGTGTCATGACAACATAGAGGTTATGGAATGACTGCAAATAAATCTCACTGCATAGTTTTCCTGCTTTTCTTTGTATTAATACTTTGTTTAACTCACTGGTTTTCCACAGAATAGACATCTTGTTAACCCGATCTCAGAATTCGAAGTTGAATTATCTGATTGAGGATGGCGTTGAATGGTAATATTAAAACTTGCAGTGTCCATACATTGAATTTTCAACAGTTCATGGTTGATGATAAACTGTATATTTGAAACTATCATACTGGAGGGGAAAAAAAATCTGGAAATAGTAGGGATTTGTGCTTGTTTTGTATACCTTGTTTTTTCTCCCTTTCTTGGGTCCAAGGCCATTGTATAGAAGATGGGAAACCTCATTCCGTGACCAGATTTTGCACTGCAAAGATGGTCGAGCCTTTGAGAAATTGTGTTGTCAATACATTCCTTACCTCATCAGGTTTAGTCCGTTTGGATATCTAGATGTTGCTTGAGGCACTCAAGCCATATCATTGCTGTATGAACACTTGGTGGAAATTGCAAAAGAGCCTCTCATTCTTTGTTGATATTACGGCATTTCTTCTGTTGTTTCCAGCCGACGGATTTAATTTGGGATATGCTAGCGGTCATAATTTGACATTTCTTCTACCGTTTCCTTCCTAGTTATTCTCTTTTTAATTCTTCCAACATGTTTATGTATAGAACATTGAAAACTTTTGGTCATGCACATTTGATTCCAGGAGTGGGAGTTGCAGTTTGCCGTTAATGAGCCCATTCAGTGTTTAATTAATCATGTTAAATGAACTGGAAAATAGAATGCCTTGATGGACCTTTTTACAAGAACATGTTTCAGATGAGGCTGATGGAAACCTTGGTCCGAAGGATTCCAAGATGCTTCTAGGGTTGCTGCTTAACATCTAAATTAATAAGACTACAGGGTCAGCTTTGTTGTATTGCACTTTGGTACTACAGCAGCCAATATAGAAAGCAGTCGTGGTGGATGATTTGGCTGGTTACAGGGGCACTGAAAGACCCACTAAAAGGAATCGTATTATTACGTTCATTGTGGAATAAATCTGTGATGTGCTTTCCATGCCATGATATATGCTTGTATGGGGCCTCCTTGTTAAACTGGATGATGCTCATATTCATGTGTGTTGCGAAGACTAGAATCTTACAACAGGTGGTTTTTTGATGCGGTCTCACTTGATTTAAAATGTTGCAGACTCATGATTTTGGTCATATTCTATATTTGAATCATGATTGGGGGACTGGCTGTTGTTGAGGCGCCTCTTAAAATCAGAGGATTGCGTTGAGTGGTGCTTCAAGTCTACGAGTTTGGATGTTCCAGTTGCTGGCCTGTGATTTTTGTGTATTTAGTGTATACGAATCTGTTGCTAGACATGGATAAGCAAAGAACAAGTTTAGCTTGACCAATCTCTCAGACCTATAATTTTCAAATTTTTCTGGAGAACGTGACGGCCAACGGATGGACCTCAACTAAGGGTCGTCGCAAAGTTTTGACATGCCAAGGCTGTGTACCGGTTCCATCACCTATCAGCAATTTACAGGATTAGTACTTGACCTGAATTAATGTTGGAGATTGGTTAGAATTTCTACTGGAGATGGAGGTAGAGTTAACCAACTCTTTGACTGCCGGCAAAGCTGGTGCATTCATTGTCCTCGCGAAGTGGACCGGTCCATGTCAACTCATTCAAAAGCAGGTTTGTACCGCATCAGCTCTCACCAGAAGCACATCGTAAAGCGTCGAGTTAAATCGGAACCTGTTCACCACGACTTAGAAGAAAAATCAACTGCCGCAGCTGCTGCTTGCAAATAACTCACTAATGATATGTGATTATTATATCATGGGCCAACTACTAGCGGCTTTATTCTCCTTAATTTTATTATTTAGTGGCCAATCTACTAAAAGGTTTTAGAGATTGCGATAAAAGGCTTTGCAATCGGAGTGTACGGTCACTCGGAGATTAATATGGGGCTGATACAAAACTTTGGCCCGGTGGGTAGGCACTTTAAATAAAAGACTGAAATACTAATACTGAAGGTGCCCGGAAAAGGTTGTCCATTTAGGAAAGTCATTCTTGGAGCTCAATTCTTTGACACGGTTTGATCGTCTCAAAATAATCAGTTAGATGTCTTGATGATATCTGGATGGTGGTGTTTAGATACCTTGCACAAGTAATTCTGGTTGAGATGATAACTAAGAATATTTGCAGATTAATAATATACCATCTTTTGCTGGAAAATGCTCAAGGAGTCCGCAGCCTGATATAAATAATAATCAGGATGTGAAAATTATTCAACATGTAAACAAAGTTATTGAAACCCATGGGTCAAGCCCCTTCCTCCAGCTTGTGTTCCTAGTGATTAAATTTATAATATTTATACAACTCCCACATCCAGCATTTGAAAAGAAAGCAATAACATACGCACATCAACTGATCAAACGCATGCTAAAATCCCATAACTTCTTTGCCAGATTTGTGTCAGCAGCATGAGATTTTACTTCGGCTTCATTGCAGTCAACAAAATACCCACCGCTCACTCCCTGGACTTGTGGATGCAATGCTAAGTAGCATGTTGTGGCTGCACCCTGCAGAGAATAAAACCATGAAGACATGCTGTCAACTCAAGCTAAGACTTACTGTTGTCAATCATATTTCGTTGACTGACAAACTCAGTGATGGACCACGTTGAAGGAACTTTTCAGGTGGCAATTTAGCATATATTCATTAGTTCTAATGCCTTAATGGATTTTGAGATTTTTATAATTAAAAGCAGAAACTATAAGAGGCACACCCTACCTTCTTGGTTTTGGTTCTTTGATGGGCATGCTTAGAATTAAGAGGATAATAAAAGATGCTGATGTGACAAATGCAATAGGCATGACTTTAAGGACCAACAATAGGGGTGCAAACAAGTCGAGCTGCTCGAGCTTGACTCGAGTTCAAGTTTGATTTGACTCGATTATTATTGAGTTAGAGTCGAGCTCGAATAGTTTTTCAAGTCAAGCTCTAGCAGTAGGATACTTACCAGTAGCAGAATATTTGACTCAAAAGCTCACGAACCTATTCAAATATATATATATTAGTATATGTATTATTAGTAAGATAAGGCTCGATTTTGAGCTTAAATATGGCTTGGTTCATATTCGAGTCGAGTCGAGCCGATCTCAAACTTTGCTTATTTTTCATCAAGTTGAGTTCAAGCTTGGGACATTAAGGCTCGATCGAGCTCGAGCCGAATTTTGAGTCCGAGTATTTTGAGTTGAATCTAGGTCGAGCTTTCAGTTACTCGACTCGACTCAGCTCGATTGCACCTCTAACCTTCAATGCTGGATGCATGGGCCTTCCAACTATAAGATAAAGGGAAGATTGATGTAGACGAGAAGGTATCTAAGGGTAATATTAAATGTTTCTTTCCCTATTCTATGCCTTTATATTGATACAAGATGCACCTTCATATCCCTGTACATAAATTCAAGCTGACTAAATTCTCTAATCCATCCAAGATACGCCTTTATATTGAATCTCTTTCCCTATCCATTGCAACTTTTGGAGAGACAAATGCAACAGGTATTCAAGCTAACTAAAATTGATAATCCACCTTTATGAATCTTCTCATCATTTATGACACAACCATCAAAATTATGTAAATAAATACTAATTGACTAGAATTAGACTTCCTTTCTAGTCCATGCCATCCTATTATACCATACCACATTATTGCTAGAATGAGTCATGCATGCACCTTGTGGTGCTCTGATTATCAAAATGGATCAACCTATATCAATTACACTGGTTCAGCATGGTCTATATAGGGCTAGAAATAGATCGGACTGGGCCGAGACTTGCCCATGTCCAAGCCCAGCCTGAAATTATTATTCGGACTTTGGGCCAGGCTTAGGCATGAAAAATTTGTAAATTTTAAGGCCCAAGCCCAGCTCGAACTCAATCGGGTCGGCCTGAATTCATTATTTGGATCACATATTGGGCTGGCTCGATTTCTTTCACTTATCAAAAAGAAAAAAAACCTCTATTCATTATTTGCTATCATAGCCTGTAGCAATTACGTACCAAAACCACTCAATTTTCTATATCCTGCTCTACATTTGTTGGCTCTATGTAAGCTTGAAGCATTGCATTTGTTGGCTAAATCATTTTAAGGCTTTAACTTAAGAGTCTTAAGTCTTAAATTAAAGAAAAATGGACTGGGCTAAATTCGGGCTGAACTTCGGGCTTCGGCCTAGGCTAAAAGTTTCGAGCTCAATTTTGGTCTTGGGCTCGAGCTGAGCTCGGGCTGGACCCAAGGTCTGCCTGAGCCTAGCTTGAAAGAAAAATGGGCTCTATTTCTAGGCCCAAGTCCAGCCCAGATGGCTTCGGGCTGAGCTCGAAGCTCGACCTGAAGTCGGCCCAAGCCCACTTCCAGCCCTAGGTCTATATGATTTTGTATTCTTCCGCACCAAGCCAATGTTCTTCTCCGAGCTTGACATGGCACATGTTAGTATTTTTCAGTATGATACTGTCCTCGATATGGACTACACCACAATGGGGTGGTTTGGAATAAATATAACCCACCCAAGTCCTCAGACAAAAGGGGCTTACCAAATGTTTTTTGTGATCCTTGGTCTAGCTTAAGTAACCAAGACACCCCTGTAATGACTCTACCCAATCCGGTTCGGCCCAAATTATTGGGGTTCGATTGCTTTTGGCACGCACGCCTTGCATGTGCCGGGTGGAGAAGATTTCAAGCTATAGAATCGGGAGAATCGAGAGTTTTCTCTCCCAATTTCATTGGGAAATTGAAGTCCTAGGGCAAGTTGAACTCCAGCAAAGACCCTAGGATTTTCAGTTATAGAAGGGCCTCCATCTAACCATTTCATCGCAAATCCTATCAACGTCAGCAAAATCTAGTGGGAACTCCTTTATTTTCCATCGAGCATGCATGGCGAGCCATCATCGATTCATCACCGGAACTGAGGTAAGGAACCTTTGATCCCTTTTCTATGCCTTTGTCGGTCGAATTAAGGTTGATTGATCACCAAACTTGGGTGAATAGAGCCTTCCTCTATTTCCTTTTTCTCCTCACTCAGCCAACAACCATCACCATGGATGTCATTGCAGCAATTGATGGAGATGGCAGTGCTCGGGTTGCTGAGGGTCGAAGCCATTGGGGGTCGAAGCTGTCAAGGGTCGCTATCAAGGGTGTGGTTGGCCTTGGAATTCCCCCTTTCTCTATTTTTCCATGAAGAAGAACAAAATGAGAGAGAGAGAGAGAAGAAAAAGAATATTTGACTATCTTTTCCTTCTCTATTTTTTTCTCTTCATTCTCTCTCTCTCTCTGCATGTTTACTAGACTAGTGGTGGTCCAGAGTTGTCTTGCAGATTTGGGCTGACCCTAGGAGGGGCCCCACACCGGTGATGTATAAGCATAAGTCTCAGATTTACAACTGATTTGATGGTGACGATTGGCTTTGTAGGTATTGCTTGGACAAGATGGTATTAAGCTGAATACTTTGCCCTCGAGTTCATAGACCGAGAAGCGGGTTGGTGTTCGTTGCACTTGAGTCAGCCATCGGTAGAGATAAGGATTCTTTAACATAATCACTTACAGAGTTATGAAAAATTATATATAGATGTACTTATATGATTGATATATAATTTACATAAACTAGTACAGGCATTATGCGTTGTTGAATTGATATTGCATGGAGTATGATTATTTGGTGCTTAATTATAGATATCACGTTAAGTAAGAAAAAATATGACTTAACATAATTGATGGGGCATAGGTAGTTGGAGTGTTGTGGAGGCTCTTAGATGACTGGAGGAGTGGCTCCACCTTCCTTTTAATCAAAATAGGAATGACTTGCCCTTGTTTCAATCCCTTTTCCTTATCGACTCAGTGAAGTCCGCAGCCTTATTGCCTCACTTCAGCAACAGGGCTGCTGACTTCACTATGAGTTGGCAAAAATAAAAAGGATTGCCCCTATTTCATTCTCAAGAAGGGTGGAGCTGCTCCTCTAATCATTCGGAGGCCTCCACGAATCCTTAGCAACCATCGCCGGCCTCCTTGCCCTCTCTCTCTCCCTCCTGCTCTCTCTTTTCCTTTCTTTAGAGGAGGGCAAAGCTCCAGTGGTCTTGGTGGCCCTCTATGGCCTTGGTATGCCTTCGACAACCTCCGAGGGGCCCTGGCAACCTCCCCAGCCTTTCTCTCTCTTTCCCTCCACCCTTTCTCTCTTTTCCTCTCTTTCCTTCTCCCTCCCCCTATCCTCACCAATGTCTCATTTCTAATGCTAGAACCATCCCAGTCGGCTACCATTACAGTTCGGCACGACACAAACCAGGTAGTTTGGGATGGTTCTATCATCTATATAATAATCCAATAAAATTTTTGATAACCTAGTAGATACCATTTTGTTGTAAATCCAAGCATACAAACAACCCTTGTTATCCTAACCTAACATATATGAAATTTTTGTAAAAATATACCATAGTATGAGGTGCAAGAAATGCATTTCATCTAGTGTATATCCTTTTAACTTTATAGATCAAACATTTACTCCCGTATGTTAATAGATACATTACTTAACAGCATGGAATGTAGCCATGTACTAATATGATATAACCATGGCATTCAACATTAAAAAAATACATGTAAAGTTTGCTGATCTGCTCCACTTACCTGTTGAATATTTTTCATGACATTTACCGAGAGCAGTGACAATACCTATGACAAATAGAGAGGAGCAAAATATTAGCATTCAATTTTCTCACCTATGCCAGTCATATCCTTAGTGCCAAATCACAAGCCAAGAGATTGAATAACAAATTGGTATTGAAAATATGATATGATTGAGTTTGAATGGTTGACATGGTATTAGTGTTCTTATTGTTTATCATGGTTTGGGATATCTATCTGCTATATTTTTGTGGGGTATGTATCTACCATTTATACATTTAATAGGAGAATAAGCCCTCAATAGAAAACAACTAAAGTTCACAAAATACATTTTATAGCTAAACTTATAAATAGTGGTTCTCTCCAACTCCCTTATCTACAGATATATTTATGTGATTCCAACTAAATGTTCTAGGTTGTAAAGAATTTAATCATATTGCTATAGATGAACCAAAAATAATCTAAGTAAGAAATTTTTTGAGAATATTTCACATATTTGCAGAGCTTATATTTTTCAGGTCATGAGTTTACACGGTATCATGATATTCCACTAATATTACTCAAGAAGGTAAGAATATAGAGGCATCACTAATAAATTATAATGCTAAAATTATACTTGAGGTTTGTTGTGCCAATAGCGGAGCCCTAATCGATCAGCCAGTGGAATGGTTCAATATGCCCCCATGCCATTCTATATTGGGCCTGAATTGACAAAGAGATAGGGAGGGAGAATGGGAGAGGAAAAGAGAGAGAGGAGGAAGAGAAGGAGAGGGAGAATGAGAGGAGAGGGCCTTCGAAGGCCACCAAAGGACAGCCAAGCTTGTTACATCACTGTTGAGCTTGGTGGAAGCCAGAGGAGGGAGGAGGAAGGGGGCAGAGGGAGAGGCCATCGGAGGGCCTGAGAGGCTGCAGCACTGCCACCGAGGCTGGAAGAGCAGCCCTCCTCTCGAATGAAACAGGAGTTTCAGCCCTTATTTTGTAATTTCTTGGGATTTATCACGTGTTGACTTCACTTCACTATTTTTTCTTTTTTCTTTGGAGATTTTTGATTGAAGTCCGCAATCGGGTTACTGACTTCACTCGATAAATCCCCCCAAAATATACTAAATAGAGGCCTGAAGCCCTTGTTTCAACCAGAAGGAGGACAAAGCCCCTCCTCCATCCTTCACTAGCCTTGGCAACGGCATGATGACCTTGCTGGCCCTCCGAAGGCCTTCCCTCCCTCCACCCTCCTTCAACTTCCAACGAGTTTGGCAGCAGCACAGCAAGCTCGCTACCGTCCAACAGCCTGTGGAGGCTGTCTCTCCCTCTCCCTTTCTCACCCTCTTTCTCTTTCTCTCTTTCTTCTCCCTCTCTCCCTCCCTGTTGATTTCTCATTTCGAATACTGGAACCATCCTAATTGGCCACTCGTACGATTTTGCACATCCTGAACTAAATGGTTGGCAACAGTTTAGCGAATTCTGGTTATAATAAACAACAAACTACTAGCCAGCTTATTGATTGGATAATAACGAGATAGATGTTTTGGTTTATAACCAAAGTACCACTCACTTGAGATAATGTTTTATTTGATGCTGGTTAGGGTTGGTTCAGGCAAGGACTTGATTTGGCATATCTTGAGGCATGATAGCTTCAGGCAGATATAGTGTTATGGAGTATCGGACCAATATGCTTGGCTTCAAATATTCGATTTGTTAGATATGTGTGCCTTAGAAGCCAGAATTGGCTGACACTTATTGTACACTTCTAAAGATAAAATTATAATTTTGACTATAAATAATAAAATAAATTATTTTCTATCACAATGTGTATTTAGTGTCTGTGATACATCCCTTGAGTTAATAGTAATGATAATTCTTATTTTCGAGAGTTGAAAATTTAAGACATGAATTTTCATTATTAACTCATAAAATGCTTTCCGATCGTAGGATCATCACGAGGATGGTGATTGATCCAGGAAGGTTGGTGTACAATCGCTTCTCTTTAGTAGATGAGTCTTGAGTCTACGGTGTGGAGACACCGAAGCGAGAGTACAGGTACTCGTTAGAGAACGAGGGCACTGAGCGTGACCACCTCGAGTAGTCATTAGGGAAGTCTACCTTCTCGTCAATGACTGACTCGATGCTGCAGTAGTGTGTCTGGTTCTTTGACCTGAGGTGCATCGACAGTTCACCTTGAGGGTGTTATAGTTTGACTACACCATTACTCGGTCTCCTAGCCATATGGAAATTCCTGAGGTGTATGTTGGCTATAGCATGTTCATTGTAGGAACTGGATTGCATCAAGATGGAATCTATCTACCTCGGTGAGGAGCAGCCCTATGATGATCATGAGAATCAAGTCCAGAAGCCCATGGCCATGGTAGAGTGAAATAATAGAAAGAGTTTCTATTTAGATTTTTCACATCAGGACTTGAATCGAATGATTACATCATATGACAGAAACTAGGGTTTGACGAGTTCACCTTAACCCTAATCTGATCGGGGCTCAAGATAGAAGAACTTAATCACACAGGTAGCTGCACCAAGAGGTTCATTTTCAGCTCTGATGGGTTGCCACCATATACTGCTAGGTGTCACTGGTGGATTTTGGGAGCAATTAGAATGATTTAGATGATCGATCATTCTAGCTGTTCGAATCAGAAGAGTTCTGATCCATCGAAAGGAGTTTCGATGATGTCGATGATAGAGATCATGACATATCCCATTACCATACAGAACTGAACCTAACTGGGTCACACAAATAAGGGTTTGAATCTGGTGATCATCAATTAGACTAATCCAGTTCAATTGATTTGAATGAGATTCAATTAGGTTCAAGAAAATCGTGCTAGCACACGATTGAGCTTAATGTTCTTCTTTTACAATTATTAAAAGCTATCTCAACTGAGCCAAATGTATTTATGCTCACTTAGGTACTTTTACTTGGTCTGACTGAAGCTTGTCTAGGTTTAAATTTATGAGATAAATTTGAGACAACACCTATCATTTTTCATCACCTGCTAATTCTTATCTTTTGACTTTGCTCAAACATTGACCTTTGACACTTAAACATCTGCCCATGTGTTATAGGAGAGCAGATAGGAGCTTGTCCCCTTGCTAGAAAGAGGAAAGGAGGGGGTGCACGCCTAGGGAGGCATGCGCCTAAGGATAGAAACGCCTGGAGTCCCATACAGATGGGACTCTAAGTTGCTTCTTAGAATCAAACTAGGTGGCGCTAAGGGACTCTACTTTGATCAGTCTTGGCACCACCTAAGGGTGTTGGAGAGGAGCTTTCATCTGATTGGATCAGGTGATGTCATTCCATCAATCAGATTTAGATCTGATTGCATGAAGAGACATGATTGGTCGGGATGATGCGACACTGCATGGCGCAGCAGGGTCTATAAAAACCCTATCTACGCCTAGCTTTAGAGAAGCTCTCCCTTAGCCCATGCCATATTGCTCTCTCCCTCTCTCCTCCATGCCTATCTTAGATCCTCTCTCTCTTCTCCATGCCCAAGAGGTTTTGGGCTCTAGTTTGGTGTGATCCAGGCAAGAGAAAGGCGACAAGAAAGAAAGAAGGCAGCACTACTGCAAGAGACGATATTAAATCTTCAAAAATTATTTTGAAGACTTTCAAGATCAGATTCAGATATGATCTTTGGAGGATAGATCAAGGAGGAGATATCCAGATCCTATCTGAGTGGATATCGGTAGAGGCCAGGCGATTGCATGGCTGCATCCAGAACCTCAGGCAATTAGTAGGATCATCATAAGGTAATTAGATTATCCAAGAATAAGATATAAATTTAATTTAATTTAATTTATTTTTATTTTATTTTATTAGATCTATCAAATCAGATCTAAAAAGTATCAGATTTGATTTAGATCTAAGAAATTTTTTTTGAAATATTTTTCTTGATCAAATCAAATCTGAACGAATCTGATCCAAAAAATAGATTTTTTTCTTCAACTGGTATCAGAGCCAGGTTCTCATAAATTATTTAGATCTAATTTTAAATTTATTTTTGATCTAAAAATTAGATAATTTTAGATATCACATGAGATGTGATTAGATCTAAAATTAAAAAAAATTAAAATTAAATAATTTAGGATCTAAGATTCTACAAGATGCATGACTAGTTCTAGAATAGAATTAGTTCTATAGAATAGTCTTGCATGATCATAATTTAATTTGATTAAATTATAATTTTAGATCTATTTATTTACTATTTTTTGATATTATAAATATTATAATAAGATCTAAAAAATAGAAAATAAAATTATTTAATTTTTGGTTCATATGAGATATGATTGATGCATGTTTAGACTAGTTGTAGAATAGTTCTACATAATTATCTAGATTAGAATTTATTTTGATGTAGATCAATTTAAATTTAATTTTTTAGATTATTATGAGATAATTTAGATCTAAAAATATGCATGATATGATACATGAGATGTATGCAAAATATGCCATTTATATTAGATCTAATTTGATATATGAGATATATGATATAGATCTAAAACTAGTTTTGTAGTATTTTATATTTTTGATTAAGGCATTCCTCTTGGCCGTCCGGTCATAAGAATAAAGAAGGGTTTAAAGGCCCTCTCCTTCCATTCGATGGGGTGTTCTTATGATGTGTAGGGGTGCTGCGTGTTCGTCCTTAATCAGAAATCCAAAAACTTACTTTCTGCAAAATCCTAGATCCTGAAATCCTAGGATTTTATTGTGCATATTTTATTTATGAACCCTAAACTTAATTAAGAATTAAGATTATGAAATATTAATTAGATCTAAAATTGAGAATTTTAGATCTAAGACATATTCATAATACTGGGTTCGGGCTTGGGTAGCTCAATTAGGTCTAAGCGGTTGATCAAACCGAATCAAGAGTTGGTTAGATGGGATCAACAATGCTTAAATTGACCAGCCTAATAGGATTAAGTCTGGGTCAAGATCGAGTCATGTGAGTGATCGATCAAGCAAGACCTAATTAGGCTCAGAGGTTAGAGTCTGGATTGTAGGCTAACCCAATTGGTTCTGGCTCAACAATTTGGTGTCTAAGGTAAGTTTGGCACATACGATCCGACTGATTTTTAATTGGAAGCTACTCGACCTGAATGCATTCTTGTACGAGTTAATGGCATATTCCTTCCACCGGTCTCACTTACCTGGCCATATCTGTTGACACAGTTCTGATCTGAGGTGGTCAATAATCCGAGCTAACCCATGCCACTAGGTTAGTCATAATTGTTATGACTATGACAAGTCTAGTTTAATGAGACCTGAAATCAATTCTTCCTAAGAAAAGATTAAGTCTGAGGTCTTCCACCATTGTAGATGTGCGGGCCCTTCCCGGGGTTGATTGTTCTCGGCTGGATACAGTGGCTCAGTTGCACCGAAAAGATGCAACCATGTCTATTAGGCATTGGATGCTATGGGCTGGAGGATGAGTTGGGCTCAATATTTTGGATACGGTGAGAGACTCAATTAGGAATCCAGTCTATGCAAATGGTGGGTCTGACTTAACTAAGGAGTGGATCAATATTTCATGGTGAGATTCATGAATTAGAGATGAGATCATGAGATTCATGAATTAGAGACCAAGTTTGGGTGCACCATGATTAGAGAATCATTGAACAAGAGTTGTTCACTCATTGGCTAACCCATCACCAATAACTGTTAGGTGAGGTGATGAGTCAGTTGGTGAGACCGCACCACCCACTAGAAATCATTAATCATGGAGATTTTTGCATCTCTACAGAGGGAGTGTAGGGATCCGAGAAAATAGTGGGAGCTAATTTGTTTAAAAATAAAATCTAAATAAATTGGTCAAGTCATTAATTATAATATCTAACTAGAATCTTTGACTCTCTACAGAAAAATATCTGCATCCAATCCCATTAGCACGTATCCTGGACACACATAGACTGACCGAACCCAATTATAAAGATTGGCTCAGGAACTACAAAATTATTTTGGGTTTTGAGAAGTTAACTCCATGTATTGGACCAGGACCCTCCCACCTTACCAGCTCGTCCATCCATTGAACAGAGAGCGTCTCTGAAAAATGGATAGACGAAGATAATAAGGCCAGATATTACATGTTGGGCTCGATGTCTGATGAGCTCCAGCGCCAACATGAAGATATCAGGACTGCTCACCAAATGTTGGCTCACCTATAGGAGATGTTTGGTGAACAGAGTCGCGCAGCCAAATATCAAGTCACGAAATGACTTTTTAAGGCTAAGATGCATGATGGGCAGTCAGTCCAAGATCACTGTCTGATGAATGATCAAGGACATGGAAGAGCTTGAGAAGCTCGGTGTGAAGTTGGACTTGGATCTGCAGAATGATATTATTCTGCAATCCTTGACTGATGCATATGGGCAATTCATCATGAATTACCACATGCATAAACTTCAAAATTTCCTTGGCCGAATTAATGAATATGCTGGTTACCGCTGAGCTTTCTATGAAAGGTTCTAAAGGCTCAGTTCTTGCTATGGAACGGACTTCTTCCAAAAGAAAGTCTTATGGAAAGAAAAAGAAGTCTGTGAAAAAGCAGAAGGTGGAAGAGAGCAAAGAAAAAGACAGAACTGAAGAAGAAGGCCGATGTCAAAGAAAAGTATTTCCATTGCAACAGCGATGGCCATTGGAAGCGAAACTGCCCTACTTACCTGGCCACCCTGAAGAACAAGAAGGAAGGTCCTTCTGGAGGTATGCTCGTTATTGAGTCTAACCTTACGGTTTCTTCTGCATCCAGTTGGGTGCTTGACTCTGGTTCTAGTGCTCATCTGTGCACTTCTATGCAGGGTCTTGAGGATAGCAGGAGGCTGAGGGATGGAGACATGATCCTACGCATCGGTAAAATGGAGCAAGAGTTGCTGCAGTAGCCGTGGGAACATACCCTCTTCGATTACCATCTGGTTTAGACTTAGTTTTAAAAGACTGTTATTATGTGCCTGCAGCTAGCAGGAATTTGATTTCTGTTTCATGCTTAGCACTAAGAAGGCTATGTGATTACCTTCTTTAAGGACCATTGTAACATTCTTTATGAAAGAAATAAAATTGCAAATGGTTTCCTTATTAATGGTCTTTATCAGCTACATATTGATGTACCTATTTTTAACTATCGAGCAAAATGTGAATGCCAAACGACCTAGGGATAGTCCAAATGATAGATATCTATGGCACCTGAGATTAGGTCATATAGCAGAAGATAGGATCAACAAATTGGAGAAAAATGGGCTATTGAGTCCATTGACTTTCGAGTCATATCCAACTTGTGAATCTTGTCTTCAAGGCAAAATGACTAAACTCCCTTTTGTTGGACATGGGGAGAGGGCCACAGATCTCCTTGCCCTAGTACATACTGATGTGTGCGGCCCATTTGATGTGCCGGCTAGAGGCAATTTTGTCTACTTCATTATTACCTTTATCCGATGATCTGTCTAGGTATGGGTATGTGTATCTTATGAGACACAAGTCTGAAGCTTTTGAAAAGTTCAAAGAATTCAGACATGAAGTAGAAAAACAAACTGAAAAACCCATTAAGGTTCTTCGATCAGATCGAGGAGGTGAATACCTTAGCCGAAAAATTCCTAGACTATCTCAAGAAAAAATGGCATAGTCTCTCAATGGACTCCACCAGGAACACCTCAACTCAACGGGGTTTCAGAATGGAGAAATCGGACTCCTATTGGATATGGTTCGATCCATGATGAGCTTCACAGACCTTCCTGATTTTCTTTGGGGACACTCATTGTTAACTTCAATTTACTTACTGAATAGGGTTTCCCTCTAAAATCCATTCCTACCACACCGTATGAGATATGGCATGGTAAGAAACCAAGTCTGAGTCATCTCAGAATTTGGGGTTGTCCGGCTCATGTCAAAAGACAACAAGCGGACAAGTTAGAGTTTAGGTCCTTTAGAGCTCGATTCATAGGATATCCTAAAGAGTCATTAGGATACTATTTCTACATTCCAGAAGACCACAATGTGATTGTGAGTCGACATGCCATCTTTCTTGAAAAATAGTTTATTCAAGATAGCGGCATTGGAAAGCAGATCAAGCTTGATGAGAAAGTCTCACAAGTAGCAACGAGCTAAGGACCAATTGGAACCAAATCAGGTTGAGCCAATAAGAACACTACCTCCTCCACCTCGTAGATCGAAAAGAGTTTTTCCATCCCCCTGAAAGATACTTAGGTATTATTTCAGAGGAAGTAGAGAAAATGTTCCTCGTAGGTAATGGTGCTCATGGTGATGATCCCAAAACCTACAATGAGGCGATATCAGATATCGACTCCGAGAAATGGCTTAGAGGCAATGCAGTCAGAAATTGACTCGATGCACTCAAACCAAGTCTGGACCTTGGTAGATCCACCAGAAGGTATAGTACCTATTGGGTGTAAATGGATCTTCAAGAGAAAGATTGGTGCAGATGGGAATGTGGAGACATTCAAGGCTAGACTAGTGGCAAAAGGTTATAGTCAACGTGCGAAGGCATTGACTATCAGGATACCTTTTCCCCAGTAGGCTATGCTAAAATCCATCCGCACATTGCTTGCTATTGCAGCCTATTTCGATTATGAAATATGGCAAATGGACGTGAAAACGGCATTCTTAAATGGATATCTTGAGGAAGATATCTATATGGAACAGCCGCTAGGTTTCACATCCAGTGATACTGATCACAAGGTTTGCAAGCTGCAAAGGTCCATATATGGACTTAAGCAAGCATCTCGGAGCTGGAACACTCGTTTCAATGATGTGATCAAAATTATTTGGTTTCATCAAAAATGAAGAGGAACCATGTGTCTTTCAAAAAGGTCAGTGGGAGCGCTGTTGTCTTCCTCGTATTGTACGTGGATGACATCCTCCTTATTGGGAAAATGATATTCCCATGTTGACATAGTCAAAATATGGTTGTCCAAGGAATTCTCCATGAAAGACCTAGGTGAAGCATCCTTTATTCTAGGAATTAAGGTCTATAGGGATAGACCGAATAGGATGCTAGGACTTTCACAGAAGATGTACATAGAGGAAGTACTAAAGAGGTTTAGTATGGAAAAACTCTAAGAGGGGATTAATACCCTTCAGACATGGTATTCATCTTTCCAAGAAGATGTGCCCTAGCACACCTGAGGAAATAGAATGCATGAGCAAGATCCCTTATGCTTCTGCAATAGGGAGCCTCATGTATGCCATGCTATGTACACGACCTGATATAGCCCATGCTGTGAGTGTCACAAGCAGATATCAGTCAAATCCAGGTGAAGAACACTGGACTTCTGTGAAATGTATCCTTAAGTACTTGAGAAGAACTAAGGATATGATGTTGGTCTTTGGTAATGGAGAACTCCAAGTCCAAGGGTATACACAGACTCGGATTTTATGTCCGATATAGATGATCGAAAGTCGACATCTGAGAGTCTGTTTGTGTGCAATGGTGGTGCTGTCAGCTGGAAAGAGTTTCAAGCAATAGTGATAGCAGATTCCACCATGGAAGCAGAATATATCGCTGCATCAGAAAGGCTGCGAAGGAAGCATTCTGGTATAAAAAGTTTGCTGCAGAGAATTGAAGTGAATGCCATCAGATGCCATTCCTCTATACTGCGACAATAATGGTACCATAGCCCTTGCTAAGGAGCCGAGGTCTCATCCAGAAATTCCAAGCATACATCGAGCAGGCGATACCACCTCATCCGCGATTACCTCGAGAAGGGTTACGTCGAGGTCAAGAGAGTCGAACTCCGCAGACAATGTGGCAGACCCACTTACAAAGCCGTTGGGCCAGCAGAAGATCGAAGCCCACCTTGAGAAGATGGGACTTAGACTTTGTAGCCAATTGGCTTTAGGATCAAGTGGGAGATTGTTAGATATATGTGCCCTAGAAGCCAGAATTGGCTGACACTTGTAATACACTTCTAAGGGGCAAAATTATAATTTTGACTATAAATCAATAAAATGGATTATTTTCTATCACATATGTGTATTTAGTGTCTGTGATACATCCTTTGAGTTAATGGTAATGATAATTCATATTTTCAAGAGTTGAAAATTTAAGACATGAATAATTTCATTATTAACTCATAAAATGCTCCTGACCATAGGATCATCATGAGGATGGTGATTGATCCAGAAGGTTGGTGTACAATCGCTTCTCTTTAGTAGATGAGTCTTGAGTCTACGGTGTGGAGACATCCAGAGCGAGAGTACAGGTACTCGTTAGAGAACGAGGGCACTGAGCGTGACCACCTCGAGTAGTCATTAGGAAGTCTACCTTCTCGTCGAATGACTGACTCGATGCTGCAGTGGTGTGTCTGGTTCTTTGACCTGAGGTGCATCGATAGTTCACCTTGAGGGTGTTATAGTTTGACTACACCATTACTCGATCTCCTAGCCATTCGAAATCCTGAGGTGTATGTTGGCTATAGCATGTTCATTGTAGGAACTGGATTGCATCAAGATGGAAATCTATCTACCTCGGTGGTAGAGGAGCAGCCCTATGATGATCATGAGAATCAAGTCCAGAAGCCCATGGCCATGGTAGAGTGAAATAATAGAAAGAGTTTCTATTTAGATTTTTCACATCGGACTTGAATCGAATGATTACATCATATGATAGAAACTAGGGTTTGACGAGTTCACCTTAACCCTAATCTGATCGAGGGCTCAAGATAGAAGAACTTAATCACACAGGTAGCTGCACCAAGAGGTTCATTTTCAGCTCTGATGGGTTGCCACCATATACTGCTAGGTGTCACTGGTGGATTTTGGGAGCAATTAGAATGATTTAGATGATCGATCATTCTAGCTGTTCGAATCAGAAAAGTTCTGATCCATCGAAAGGAGTTTCGATGATGTCGATGATAGAGATCATGACATATCCCATTACCATACAGAACTGAACCTAACTGGATCACACAAATAAGGGTTTGGAATCTGGTGATCATCAATTGGAACTGAACTCAGTTCAATTGATCTGAATGAGATTCAATTAGGTTCAAGAAAATCGTGCTAGCACTCGATTGAACCTAACGTTCTTCTTTTACTATCATTAAATAAGTTGTCTCAACTGAGCCAAATATGTTTGTGCTCACTCAGGTACTTTTACTTGGTCTGACTGAAGCTTGTTCAGATCAGAAAAGTATTATCTTAATTTATGAGATAAATTTGAGATAACCCTGCCATTTTTCATCATCTGCTAATTCTTGTCTTTTGACTTTGGTCAAACGTTGACCTTTGACACTTAGACATCTGCTTATATATCATAGGAGTGCAGATAGGAGCTTGTCCCCTTACTAGAAAGAGGAAAGGAGGGGTGCACGCCTAGGGAGGCATGCGCCCAAGGATAGGGACACCTGGAGTCCCATACAGATGGGACTCTAGGTTGCTTCTTGAAATCAAACTAGGTGGCGCCAAGAGACTCTACTTTGACCAATCTTGGCACCACTTAAGGGTGTTGGAGAGGGGCTCTAATATGATTGGTCAGATGATATCATCTCATCAATCAAATTTAGATCTGATTGCACGAAGAGACATGATTGGCCGAAATGATGTGGCACTGCATGGCGCTGCAGGGTCTATAAAAACCCTATCTGCACCTAGCTTTAGAGAAGCTCTCCCTTAGCCCACACCATATTGCTCTCTCCCTCTCTCCTCCATGCCTATCTCAAATCCTCTCTCTCTTCTCTACACCCAATAGATTTTGGGCTCCAATTTGGTATGATCTAGGCAAGAGAAAGGCGACAAGAAAGAAAAAAGGCAGCATTGCTATAAGAGACGACATTGAATCTTCAAAAGTAATTTTGAAGACCTTCAAGATCAGATCAAGATTTGATTTTTGGAGGATAGATCAAGGAGGAGATACCAGATCCTGCTCAACTGGATACCGATAGAGGCCAGATGATTGCATGGCTGCATCCAGAACCTCAGGCAATCAGCAGGATCATTACAGGATAATTAGATTACCCAAGAACAAGATATAAATTAAATCTAATTTAATTTATTTTTATTTTATTTTATTAGATCTATCAAATCAGATCTAAAAAGTATCATATTTGATTTAGATTTAAGAGAAAATTGTTTGAAATATTCATCTTGATCAAATCAGATTTGAACGAACCTGACCTAGGAAATATGTTTTTTCCTTCACGATTAACCACCTTGATATGAGTAAGATTAATTTTTTAATAAAAAGGTGGATTGGTTCTTGGAGTCTAAAAATTAGAAGAAATGGATTTAATGCTCATACATTTGAAGTTTGAATAGTGATGAAACTAGTTGTGATAGTTGGTGGAAAATTAGAACATGGAAAAGGTTATGATAAGCATGAAGAAGGTTATAGCTTTAAGTGGTTTTTTTTAACAAAAATGGAGTGTACTGAAATTTTTGGATGATGAAGGGAAATAAGCAACAATATAGGCTATTATATGGTTTTAGATGGAAATGTTAACAGTTTTCGCTCCATAAGCGTTCGACACATTTTTTTACTTTTAGCAGAAGGAAAAAGTTTGGCTTAATATTTTTGGGAAAGCAAGTGTAGAAGGAACATATTAATAAAACTTAGAAAAGATAGACAGATGATATGAAATAAGGAAATCATAGGAGAAAGAAGACCTTATTTGCTAGCCGAACTAAAATGGTGTGCAGAACCAGGATAGTTTCTGATTTTGGTTTAGGACAAGGCATGAACTAATTTGAATCGAGTGGAACAACCCAATTCTGCTTGATTTGGCCCATTCTAACCAGCACCTATTACTTCTAGGGTTGCCACAAATTAAGAGAGGGGAAAGACCTTCCCGAGTCTCTCTCCTCTTGTTTCTTAATATGGAGGCACATGGACGTGTAGAGGATGTGAGGCAAGGGTTGGGAGGAGGAGCCATTTTTAGCCCCAATCGAAGCCCAACAAGGTGAAATCCCCTCCCTCCTCTCTTCTTTTTCATTTGAAAGCCTAAATAGGTTGAAAATTAAAAGACTAAGTGGAAATCATGCCAAAACTTTGTACTTTAGCATGATTTCATGATATACTATAGATATAAGTATGATTTAAAATATATTTTTAAATAAAAAATAATTTTAATAAAAATAATTTAAATAATATTCATAATTTAAAAAATTTGTGTCATTCATGGGATGGTGCATGCTACTTATCTTCTTTTGGTAACAGTTTGTTTAAATTTGGGCATGTTTATGGATGCCCTTATCTAAGCCCAAATTTAAACAAATTTCAAAAATAATTGGCCAATGAAGCATAAGTGTTGGGGATAAATCCCACTCCTGCCGAAGCCCGGCCCGACGCTCAGCCCAATGTAACCATTAGCCGCTGAGGAGCTTTAGCGCCAGGCGCCAGGCCGAGCCCCTACCACGGCCGAACTGCCTAGAGGCCGAACTCCCCTGCGCCAAGGTCCGGGCCGAACTGCCTAGAGGCCGAACTCCCCTGCACCAAGGTCCGGGCCGAACTACCTAGCTGCCGAACTCCCCAGCCCCAGGCTCCGGGCCGAACTCCCAGCGGCCGAACTTCTTCCAGCAGGCCGAACTGGTCAGCTTCCGAGCTTCTTCCGGACTCCCAGCGTCGAGACCAAACTTCCTGGGCGGCCGAACTCTTTCGGACTCCCCACGGCCGAACTCCTTCGGACCGACTCCAAGCGGCCGAGCTTCAATGAAGTCCCCTCAGCAGTCGTCACTCGGCCGAACTCCGCAGCGGTCGCCCTCATCGAACTTCGGCCGATCCGAGCTCCTACCGAACTCTCAAGTGTCCAAGCCTCAGCCGAAGTCCAACAGGCCGGCCGAACCTCCAAACGGCCGAGCTTCGGATTCTCAGCAGCCGAACTCTTCAGCGGACGAGCCTTAGCTGCATACCTCCAGCCAGACGTCCTATGGGAGCCGAACTCCCTCCTATCTTCCTCTTCAGGAGCCCGAACTCCTCCGAAATGGGCACACGACGAAGGCCTTCAACCCTTCATTCGGCAAGCTCTGCAACCGCCGCAGGCGATAGCGACCCACTGTCAGGCGGCGATGGCACCCTCAATCCGCCGACCAGGCGGCGATGGCTGTCACCCTCAATCCGCCGCACACGGCACCAGTGAGACTGACTCCGCCGAACCTCGAGCGGCCCGCCAGCACGCGGCTGCAGTTGTCACCATCAAGCTCCACTATAAAAAGGACCCTCCCGACACGCTAAGGCTAAGCTCTCTGAACTCTCGACTCTCTAAGCTCTCCTCCACATCTCTAAGCTCCGGAACTCATTCCGAGCACTCCATTACTGTTGGCCGAAAACTAACTTGACCGTCGGAGGGTCCTGCCGGAGCCACCACCCCACCGGTTCCGGACGGGAACTTCGTTTTGCAGGTCCCCGACGGCGACCTCAGCGGCCTCGATTTCGGCGACCTCCGGCGGCGACGGATTTCTGCACCAACAGATTGGCGCTAGAGGAAGGGCTGAACCTTCGAGGTTCCCTTGTTCTTAAAGGAGTGCTCGGCGACGATTTCCTTCCCCTGCTCCGGATCTCTCTTCTCCCTCTTCAGTATTCCTTTTCTGGAAAGAAAAATGCCCCCCAGAAGAGCCTCGACCCGGAGGTCGGCAGCCTCCGCGGCCCGATCCCGTTCGGGTCCGTCCGCTCCCACTCCGGCCCCGGCAACACGGGCCCGCTCCGTACTCGCGGTAGATGCGGAGCGGTTCGACCTGCTTGCCCAGCAGGTCCGCGATCTTACGGAGGCGGTGCAGGCAGTGCAGGCCACGCATTCGCGAGGTCCGGCGCCCACTCGACCGGCGCGGGGTTCCCCGGAGCCCGGGAACCCAGTCCAGGAGCGACCGATGTGGGCTACCCGACCTCCGGCCCTCGGGAGAGAAGGGCAGCCGGCAAAGAGCCCCTGCTCGGACCGCGGCTCGACCCAGGGAGAGGCTTCACACCTATTCCGCGAGAAGACCTTGGGGATTAAGGATCGCGAAGATTTCCTGGATCAAAGGCTCTTGGAGATGGGACGACGCATAGAAGAACTTCGTCATACTCCTTCCTCCCGCGGTAACGATATTTGCACTGATCCTCCCTTCTCACAGAAAATTATGCAGGAACAGGTACCGCCGAACTTCAAGCTCCCGCATTTTGAAAGCTACGATGGGACCACCGACCCGGTCGACCATTTGGAGGCCTTCAGGACAACGATGTTGCTCCATGGCGCGCCTGATGCCATTTTGTGTCGGGCTTTCCCTTCTACCCTCAAGGGAGCGGCCAGGAATTGGTACTCGGCGCTTAAGCCGGGCACCATCCTATCGTTTGACCAAATGAGTCAACAATTCGCGGCCCACTTCGTCAGCAGCAAACGGCCGCGCAGAGGCTCGGATTCCTTGTTGGCCATCAGGCAAAAAGAGGGGGAACCCATCCGGGCTTACGTCACCCGGTTCAACGCTGCCGCGCTGGAAGTCCGGAACCTGGACCAATCAGTTGCTATGGCCGCCCTCAAGGGCGGCCTTCAGAAGAACGACCTGTTGTTCTCCCTGGAAAAGAAATATCCCAGGGATTTCGCTGACATGCTAGCTCGGGCCGAAAGCTATGCCCGGGCAGAGGAGGCTTTTGAGGCCAAGGATAATGAAGCTCGCGACAAGCGACGAGTAGGCAGAGCGGGAAGGCCCGCCGAAGAAAGAAAGCGCACCGAAGCTTGGCCGCGCTCCCGAACTCCCCCTGGTCGCGGGCGAGCCCGGACTCCACCTCAGGCTCGGGGGCGGGAAGCCACCGACGGAAGGGCACGCCGAAGTTCCCCTCGGCACCGAAGTCCCCCCCGACGCCGAAGTTCCCCCCGGCGCCGAGGTTCTCCCCCGCGACGAGGTTCCTCTCCGCGCCAAGGTTCTCCCCTCCGACGGCGTTTTCACAGCTACGCCCCCCTCAACGCCCCGAAGGCTCAAGTGCTGCTGGAGATCAAGGGACGACTTCCGGAGCCGGAGAGAATGCGTTCCCATCCCAGAAAACGCAACCCCAACAAGTTCTGCCTTTACCACCGTGACCACGGTCACGATACCGAGGAGTGCATCCAGCTCCAGGACGAAATCGAGGAGCTGGTCCGGCGGGGCAGGCTTGGCCGATTCCTGCAAAGACAACCTAAAGAGCGGGAAGATCGGCCGAGAATGTTGCCGCCGAATGGGGAGGATCGGCCGCCTCTCGGCGTCATTAACACCATCTCGGGAGGACCGCAGCGGGGAAAGACCGACGAATCCGAGGGACCGGCGAAGAGGCAGAGGACCTCGGAGCCCGTGACCTTCACCGAGGCAGACGCCCAAGGGATCCGATTTCCACATAACGACGCGGTTGTAATCTCTTTAAACGTCGCTGATTATGATGTACGCCGCGTTTTGGTGGATAATGGAAGTTCGGCGGACATATTGTTTTACGATGCCTTCTTAAAAATGTCCCTACCTGACACCCGCTTAGGACCTGTAAATTCCCCCCTGGTAGGATTTGCCGGACACGCCGTTCCGGTCGAAGGCATGGTGACTTTGGCGGTGACGGCGGGCCAATCCCCAAAATTGGCCAAGGCGCGGATCGACTTTCTGGTCGTGAGGACCCCGTCCGCCTATAATGCAATCCTTGGGCGACCCGGCCTAAACGCACTACGGGCGGTAGTGTCAACCTACTACTTAAAGATGAAATTCCCGACGAGCCACGGAGTCGGCGAGGTCAGAGGAGACCAAGCCCTGGCAAAGTACTGCTACTCAGTCGCCCTGCGCGGGGGAGACCGGCCCGACCCTTACCTTGTTGATGGACTGGACGTCCGCGACGACCTCACTGAAGAACGGGGCGAACCTGCGGAAGACCTCGTCCCTGTGTCCTTACACGACGGAGACCCGGGGCATGAGGTGCGGATCGGCTCCAACTTGGCGGCCGAGGTTAGGGGACAGCTCGTCGCTTTCCTCAGAAGGAATGCGGACGTCTTCGCCTGGGCCCCAGCGGATGTACCAGGGATCGACGCCGATGTTATAGAACATCGGCTGGCCATCGACCCAAGGCACCGACCCATCAGAGAAAAGTTACGCCACCAAGCCCCAGAGAGACAGAAGGCGGTAGCCGAAGAAGTGGATAAGCTCCTCGAAGCCGGACTCATCCGGGAGGTCAACTATCCGACCTGGGTCTCGAACGTGGTCCTCGTCAAAAAAGCAAACAACAAATGGAGGATGTGCGTCGACTTCAAGAAGCTGAACAAAGCCTGCCCAAAGGACAGCTACCCCCTGCCGAGGATCGATCAGCTGGTGGACGCAACCTCGGGCCACGAGCTCCTCACTTTTATGGACGCATTTTTTTGGTTATAACCAGATACGCATGGCGCCCGAGGATGAAGAAAAGACCACCTTTATTACTGACCGAGGTCTCTATTGTTACAGGGTCATGCCTTTCGGACTCAAGAATGCAGGAGCCACCTACCAGCGCTTGGTCAATAAGGTCTTCAAGGGGCAGATCGGCCGCAACATGGAGGTGTACGTGGACGACATGCTAGTCAAAAGCCGAGCCTCGACAGACCACCTCGCCGACCTTGAAGAAACTTTCGGTGCGCTTAGGAGGCACAAGATGAAGTTGAACCCGACCAAATGCGCCTTCGGCGTGACCTCCGAAAAATTTCTAGGATTCATGGTGTCGAGACGCGGAATCGAGGCAAATCCCGAGAAAATTCGAGCCATTCAGGAGATGACTGCCCCGAAAACAATTAAGGAAGTTCAGCGCCTGGCTGGGAAGGTGGCGTCCCTGAACCGCTTTGTCTCGAGGTCGGCCGAGCGGTGCCTGCCCTTCTTCCAGGTCCTCAGGCGATCGAAAGATTTTTGCTGGACAGCGGAGTGCAAACAGGCATTCGAGGAGCTCAAAAACTACCTCGGCGCGCCCCCGCTGCTGGCAAAGCCCGAACCTGGAGAAGGGCTGCTCCTGTACCTAGCTGTCTCTCCAATGGCCCTGGCGGCTGTCCTGGTCAGGGAAGATGCGAAGGCGCAACAACCAGTCTACTACGTGAGCCGAGCCTTGAGGGATGCGGAGACCAGGTACTCCAAGTTAGAAAAATTAATTTACTGTCTTCTAATCGCTGCCAGGAGGCTCCGACCTTACTTTCAGGAGCATACCATAACGGTCCTCACGGACCAACCAATAAGAGCCGTCCTCCACCGAGCAGACGCTTCAGGAAGAATCGCCAAATGGGCGATCGAGCTCACGGAGTTCGACATCAATTACCGGCCCAGGCCATCGATCAAGGCTCAGATACTGGCGGACTTCGTGCTGGAATGCACCGCACCAGTCGAAGCCGAACTTGAATCAAGCGAGATTATCATCGGAGGGAGACCAAGCCCCAACGAAGCCGAGCTGTGGCGGTCGAGCTTCCCTGAAGAAAGGGCCGACCTTCTTGAAGGCGCCTGGGTTCTGCACGTGGATGGCTCATCCAACTCTAGCGGGGCCGGCGCAGGGCTGGTCCTGGTTAGCCCCGAGGGGATCGTCACCGAGTACGCACTGCGCTTCGAGTTTCCCACAACCAACAATGGGGCCGAGTATGAAGCGCTGATAGCCGGGCTGCAGATAGCCAGGGAATTGAAGGTGGGTCGGCTTCAAGTCTATAGCGACTCCCAGTTGGTGGTCGGTCAGGTCGGCGGCAGCTACGAGGCGCGGGAGGAAAGCATGGTGATGTACCTCGGGAAGGTGAAGAACTTAATACCAGCCTTCGACAGCTTCGACATTCGGCACATCCCAAGGATCGGGAATACAAGGGCCGACCTTCTCTCCAAGTTGGCCATTTCTGCCCCGGCCGAACTACCAAAAGAAGTATTTCTGGAAACTCTGAAGTGCCCGACCACCGAAGAACCTCAGGCCATCCTGCGGACGGACTTCGAGCCCAGCTGGATCGATCCCGCTGATCGCCTACCTCGAAGAAGGGGTCCTCCCTCACGACCGGAGAGAAGCTCGGAAGCTCAGGAGTCAAGCCTCCCGCTACGTCTTGTACGAGGGCAGGTTATATAAAAGGTCGTACTCCCTCCCATTGCTGAGGTGCCTCCGACCCTCTGAGGCCTACATCGCGCTACAGGATGTCCACGAAGGACTCTGCGGGAGTCACGCAGGAGCCAGATCCCTATCGCAAAGACTACTTCGGCAAGGGTACTACTGGCCAACCCTACTTCGTGATTCCACGGAATACGTGAAGAAATGTGACCGCTGCCAGAAGAACGCCAGCGTGCAAAGGCAGCCGGCGTCCGAACTCACTCCGCTCACTGCACCCTGGCCCTTCGCGCAGTGGGGAATGGACATCCTCGGCCCCTTCCCAACGGCGTCCGGACAACGGAAGTTCCTCCTGGTCGCGATTGACTACTTTACCAAGTGGGTCGAGGCGGAACCACTAGCGAAGATCACCGAGGCCAAGGTGCAGGACTTCGTCTGGAAGACGCTGATCTGCCGGTTCGGTCTGCCCCGAGCCCTCATAACCGATAATGGGCGACAGTTCGCTGGAGCCCGGTTTGCCGAGTTCTGCGAAGGACTAAACGTCTCCCACCACTTCACATCGGTGGCTCATCCGCAAGCCAATGGGGAAGCCGAAGTGACCAATCGGACCCTGCTGCAAGGCCTCAAAACGAGGCTCGACAGGGCAAAAGGGGCCTGGGCAGACGAACTCTACCACGTCCTCTGGGCATACCGAACAACGCAGAGGGTACCGACCGGCGAGACACCCTTCGCCTTGGCCTTCGGCACCGAGGCAGTCATCCCGATCGAGCTCAAACTCCCGTCTGCTCGAATCGTGGGCTTCAACGAGCAACTCAACCCCCAGGACCTCAGAGCCAACCTCGACCTTCTAGAAGAAAAGAGGGAGGCAGCCCGCATCCGGATGGCCACCTACCAACGGAAGGTGGCTCGGTATTACAATTCCAGAGTCAAAAGCAAGGCGTTCAGAGTTGGGGACTTGGTGCTCCGACGAGCAGCCGTCTCTCAGCCCCAGAGTCAAGGGAAGCTCGTCCCAAATTGGGAAGGTCCGTACGAAGTGGTAGAGGTCATCCGACCTGGAACCTATCGCCTAAAGGAGCTCGGAGGACTAGCGCTTCCCCGACCTTGGAACTCAGAAAACCTGAGAATGTACTACCAGTAGTTTCCCTCAATAAAACCTTATTGCTCGACACTATCGTTTCAGGGTCGCTGGGAAAAAAGCGAGCGGAAATGTCCCGCTAGGAACAGGAGGAGAACCTCGTCCTAGCACGAGCAAAGTCGAAGGCCCCGTTCGCGAAGGACGGGATGGGGGGAGAAGCTCGGACGGACGACGGTCCGGATGTGCCCCCACAGCCGGCTAGGAACAGGAGGAGAACCTCGTCCTAGCACGAGCAAAGTCAAAGGCCCCGTTCGCGAAAGGACGGGATGGGGGGAGAAGCGAGGACGACGGTCCTCATGTGCCCCCACAGCCGGCTAGGAACAGGAGGAGAACCTCGTCCTAGCGTGAGCAAAGTCGAAGGCCCCGTCCACAAAGGACGGGATGGGGGGAGAAGCGAGGACGACGGTCCTCATGTGCCCCCACAGCCGGCTAGGAACAGGAGGAGAACCTCGTCCTAGCGTGAGCAAAGTCGAAGGCCCCGTCCACAAAGGACGGGATGGGGGGAGAAGCGAGGACGACGGTCCTCATGTGCCCCCACAGCCGGCTAGGAACAGGAGGAGAACCTCGTCCTAGCGTGAGCAAAGTCGAAGGCCCCGTCCACCAAGGACGGGATGGGGGGAGAGGCGAGGACGACGGTCCCCATGTGCCCCCACAGCCCGTTGGGAACAGGAGGAGAACCTCGTCCTAACGAGAGCAAAGTCGAAGACCCCGTTCACGAAGGACGGGATGGGGGGAGAAGCTCGGACGACGGTCCGGATGTGCCCCCACAGCCCGTTAGGAACAAGAGGAGAACCTCGTCCTAACGTGAGCAAGGTCCAAGGCCGAGCCCCAGAGTCTACGGCAAGCTTCACTGCAGAAGACGAGGTCTCCTTCGGACCTCAGCTTCAACTTCGGTGTCAGCATCAGCGGGAGACGGGATCTCCCCCAAGCGATCATAACCTTGACTGCAAAAGAGGAGGTCTCCCCCGAATCGACTTCGGTTGATGAAGGCAATGTCAACTCCGACCCTGACCACGGGGGGCGACATTGACTCCGGCCTCAACATCGGCTTCACCAATTTTGGCTGGAAACGAGTCCCACTTCAACTCCAAACATCGACTGGGGATGAGGTCTCCCCCAAGCCTCAGCTTCAACTTCAGCGTCAATATTGGCTGGAGATGAGACCTCCCCCGAGCTTCAGCTGCAACAAATGCGGAGCCTGGAAGAAGACTTCGGCAGTCGCCTGTTTTGGTACTCCCTTCCTTCAATTTTTGAACTCGGGAGTGGGGGGGCTACTGTTGGGGATAAATCCCGCTCCTGCCGAAGCCCGGCCCGACGCTCAGCCCAATGTAACCAGTAGCCGCTGAAGAGCTTCAGCGCCAGGCGCCAGGCCGAGCCCCTAACACGGCCGAACTGCCTTAGAGGCCGAACTCCCCTGCGCCAAGGTCCGGGCCGAACTGCCTAGAGGCCGAACTCCCCTGCACCAAGGTCCGGGCCGAACTACCTAGCTGCCGAACTCCCCAGCGCCAGGCTCCGGGCCGAACTCCCACCGCCAGCCGAACTTCTTCCAGACGGCCGAACTTGGACTCCAAGCTTCCGAGCTTCTTCCGGACTCCCAGCGTCGAGACCGAACTTCCTGGGCGGCCGAACTCCTTCGGACTCCCCACGGCCGAACTCCTTCGGACCGACTCCAAGCGGCCGAGCTTCAATGAAGTCCCCTCAGCAGTCGTCACCTCGGCCGAACTCCGCAGCGGTCGCCCTCATCGAACTTCGGTCCGATCGAGCTCCTACCGAATTCTCAAGTGTCCAAGCCTCAGCCGAAGTCCAACAGCGGCGAACCTCCAAACGGTCGAGCTTCGGATTCTCAGCAGCCGAACTCTTCAGCGGACGAGCCTTAGCTGCATACCTCCAGCCAGACGTCTATGGGAGCCGAACTCCCTCCTATCTTCTTCTTCAGGAGCCCGAACTCCTCCGAAATGGGCACACGAAGGCCTTCGACCCTTCATTCGGCAAGCTCTGCAACCGCCGCAGGCGATAGCGATCCACTGTCAGGCGGCGATGGCTGTCACCCTCAATCCGCTGACCCAGGCGGCGATGGCTGTCACCCTCAATCCGCCGCACACGGCACCAGTGAGACTGACTCCGCCGAACCTCGAGCGGCCCGCCAGCACGCGGCTGCAGTTGTCACCATCAAGCTCCACTATATAAAGGACCCTTCCGACACGCTAAGGCTAAGCTCTCTGAACTCTCGACTCTCTAAGCTCTCCTCCACATCTCTAAGCTCCGGAACTCATTCCGAGCACTCCATTACTGTTGGCCGGAAACTAACTTGACCGTCGGAGGGTCCTGCCGGAGCCACCACCCCACCGGTTCCGGACGGGACTTCGTTTTGCAGGTCCCCGACGGCGCTCAGCGGCCTCGATTTCGGCGACCTCCGGCGGCGACGGATTTCTGCACCAACAATAAGTATGGGCTGTAAACAATATAAATAGTGCTAAAGGATGCTACAATGGTCTAAATAAAAATATATTTATAAAATATTTTAATTAAATATAGATTTTTGATAAAAATAAATGAATAATATTAATAAATAATAGTAAATTAAAAAATCATGAAAAATCAATATTATTTAAAGAGACTTCAAAATTGTATTTATGGAATAATTAGATTACCTTTTGCATTAATATATAAATTATTAAATTTTTAAGTGGTTTAAAATTTGAAAAGTTTCAAAAAAAAATATCATTAAAAATTGGTAATATATATTAATGAGAAAGGGTGCCTCAATGCACGAGGCTTTTGCTATAGTGGGGGATAGAGAAGGTCAGATGTATACAACCTTACTGAGGTTATTTTCATATTTTGAACCTCGATACTTTTAAGTCAAAATTGGGTAACCTTACCGTGGTGCCAAGGCCCACTTGCTTGTAGTGTATATTGATAAATGAGATATATTTATTTAGTGAAACAAAGTTACCAAAATCACTAATAAGTCTTAAAACATATAACACTAAATTAAAATGTTTATAAAAAAGTATACATTCATTTTATCTAAGTAATTAATAAGGTGGTTTATGATATGTAGTTTTCAAAATTATAGAAATGGAACTAAAAAGGAGGAAGGATTTTGATATTGGTTGAAAGAATGGTACGAAGTTGATTGGCCACCAAGACTAGAAGTGTAACTGGTGTGAGGCTAAGTTAAGGGAGGTAGGATGATAGGACTGAAGCAGCATCTAGTTGGTAGTCCACAAGAGATCTATCAACTAATCAAGAAACATTTTTTAGGGCTTCAGGGAGGAAAAGAAGAAATAAGAAGAAACTATCTGGTATCAATCATCGGGTAGTCAAGCCACAATCCTATCACTCTAGGGGTCCGAATGATTATGACATGGCCAATCCAGAGGATATGGAGGTGGCCTAGATTCAAGCTCCCATGCAAGACAATCTAAATAATTAGTAGCAGAGGAGGTTTTCAAGTACAAAGCAAAATTTGGACCTTCACAGTATAAGAGGGACTCTGGTTCTGGTTTTGCCAAGGCAGCTCTAAGCTATAGGAGAAGCTAGTTAGTGAGAGTTGTAGTTGGTAGGGTGGTGGTTGGATAGACATTTAAAACCTCGTTTAGTAAAGCTTTTAGAAAGCCAGAAAACAATTTTGGGCTCTCCAAAAGTACTTTTGGATAGTATGGTGATCCTTAGTAAAAAAATTAGAAGCCATTTTTGGCTTAGCTAGAAAGCTAAGGTCTACTTGGGAGAAAAGTGCTTTCTGGTAGATGTTAGAAAGCTATCTTGGCTTTAATGAAATTTTCATAGTGACAAAAATGACCATGAACCGATCTCGTAGTTACATATTATATCATATAATATCATATTATTATACTATACATATCAAATTATACTACATTATATCATAATAATATTATATCATATCATATTATATTACAATATTTTGCAATAATGTATTACATTCTATTACATTATAATAATATCATACTATGTTATAATATTTTAATATATAATAATATGTAATATTACGTTGTATTATGCTCTATTATATACCATGCGAGGTTCTTTATTGTCATTTTGTCATACCAAAAGCATTTTTTCAGTTTAGTTACCAAACACATGTTAAGGTTGAACAACACTTTAGAAAATAGTTACCAAACAGCAAATAACTTTTTGTAAAAGCTCCACTTCCAAAATAGGTCCAAAAGCTCTACTACTAACAACAATCCCAACCAAAGCCTAAGAGTTTTAAAAAAGGAAAGATGGACAGAGATATACTAGCAAGGAAAACCATTCATGACCAGGATCTATATACATATACCCAACAAGGATTGGAAAGCAGCAACGAATTGATTCAAGGCTACAAAAGGACAAGAAGAGGGCTATGTGGAGAACAATCGTAGAGTGGCTCTATTTCAGCCACATCCCTACAAATGCTACCTCCAATACACACTCGCACAGCATGATTGACATCATCTAGAAAGTAGATCAGAGTATCGATCCTCTTGGACCAAAGGACGTATATAGTGAGTTACTTGATGCAGATAATGAGGAACTAAATAAATGAGTAGAATGCTATTAGAGCAGATGGCCCTTATATGAGTTGATTATGATGTGTGATAGTTGGATTGCCCCTAATAAATAAAGCATCATAAATTTCATGACATACTATGATAGTAAGACATTTTTCCAAAAGTTAGTTGATACTTTCAACAAGGTGCATGATACTCGATAGTTGGTACATCTTGAGCTTGATGGAGGAGCTTATTGACTAGGCAGATGAGGAGCATGTCATGTTGGTGCTCATAGATAATGAATCACAATACAAGTCTGCCAGAGATATTCTATTGATCAGGAGATCACACATTCTAACAGATAGGCAAAATCTGTAGGGTAAAGCTGGTGGTAGAGATGGCCCAGACTATGATGAAATTCATATAAAACTGCACATGGGTGTTGATTTTGATGAGGAAGCACATTAATGGAGAGATCCTAAGGCTAGTAATCACCTAGTTCCTAATACACTACATTGCACTTAATAGCCTTATTGAAAAGAAGGCAGAGCCATCGTGTATCTTCATCAATGCAAAGTGGTAGGACTATATATATATAATTGTCACGGCATAGACCAGAGCCATGTGGAGGCATTAGTGATAGGCACCTTATTTTGGAAATGGGTCAAGGAACTAGGTAGGGCACTTGCACCATTATATCGTGTGCTTGGAACCATTGTTGGTGAGAAGCATCCCTAGATGAACTTCTGTTACCACATAATGCTAACGACCAAGGCCAAATTAGGGAGGCTAATCCGAAACATGCTAATGATAATATCAACGTCACTGAGGAGAGGTGGGATACCCAGATAAAGATAATAAATTGCAGCTAGCAAGTAATCCAAATACAAACCTTTCCTGCCTCAATGTTGCTGCAATAATAAGCACTATCATGTGCTTTATCATTTGCTAATTAAATCAAATACATGCCTTGGTAGCTTACTACCTCAATCTAAAGTTTCCATATACATTTGTAAGAAAAGTTTGCATGATTTATAAGATGAAGCCTAACACCACCACTGTTGCCTGATGCATAGATGAGGTAAGTTGAATTTAATGGGACACCACTATAGGGAATGATACTATATCTTCACATACATGAAAAATAATGGCATAAATGTTATGTGCTTTATAGACTAAAGCATTTAGAAAGGGCTTCCATTGCTTTGTTGAGAAGGCAGCTATCATAAGCAAACTACATATGAATCTAGGTATTCCTAGACATCGAGTCTAATTCAACTAATATTTTATGAAAAATAGCATTTAATATGCAATATACATGATTGCATTTGTAGCTAAATGATGGATCCATTTTGATGGGACATCCAAATAACTCAAGAGGATAGCTATTGGATCCCTATCATAGATGGTCTCCTCTAGTGGCTATGAGCATAACTGGTCAACTTTTTCACTAATAAATATCAAGCAGCAGAATTGTCTAACCTAGAGGAGACTAAATAACCTAGTATATGTTCATTGCATTCTACGGCTTTGATTTAAGTGCATTACAGAGGTAGAATTAAAATATGATGATATGTTGTACAAAAACTTTGCGTACATGATGAGGATCCTATGATTGGGTAGCTAGAGTGCTAGCATAGCCACCTAGAGCTTGAGAAGCCAAGACCACCCTTGAGACTAAGAAGTATCATGCAGAGCATGCTAGGATGAACGCAGAGCAATGGATAGAGTGGCACATACCACACAACCAATCAACACCCAACAACAACTAAAAAGGTCAAAAGGGAGCCGATTAGGATCATCACATGACTTTATGTCATACACCCATGCCAAGGATATGATTGGGAGTTGCTGAGGAGAGGTTACCATGGTACATATACCAGTTAGGGAGGTCGATTTGGTCAAGGTAGAGGGCCTAGACAAGCCACCCAACAGAACCAAACATAGTGATGGAAATCAAGGTTTACACACGTATTTCAGAAAGAAGCGTAATTAAAAAATCCTAATTCTAATTTAATTTTATGAGTTTATTTAAGATTTTTTTTATTTTATTTTATTAGTATTTTTATTTTTATTAGGACTTGATAAGTGAAGTTTTGTTAAGATATAATTTAGCAAATAGAGTTTTATTAGGTTGTTTTTTGTATCTTTATTTAAGAGCTCCATCTAGACGAAGAAAAACAGGCTTAAAGGCTTGATTGATTATTTATTTTGTTTCTTAAAAATTTTAAATTTTAAATTTTTTTGTTTTAAATTTTTTGTTTTATTTTTTTAATTTTTTTTTATTTTTTTTTGCTTTACATCAAATCGGTATCAGAGCCCATGGTTCTGATTCCCAGTTTCGTGCTCTCTTTTTCTTTCCTCCGTGTCGCATCCCCACCCTCCCTTCTTTGTTTAGACACCATCCTCCCTTCCCCTCTCCGCGTCTCTCTCTCTCTCTTTCTTTCTTTCGGTCCGCCCAAACCGTAGATCCAATGCGTCCTGCTTCGCTGGCCCTTCCCGCCACCCTCCTGCCAGATGCCCTCCTGTGTCAGAGCAAGGCCCGTCATCGACCATCATCGCCGCTTTCATCGTCGACGTCATGCCGATAATCGTCTTCCCTCCTCCCCGTTGTCGTCGGCGTCCGTAATCATTTCCAATCTCCCTCAGGAATTCCGATCGGGTGGAAGGCTTGGAGCGATCGAAACAGACAACAACTTCCCGTCGATTGACCGAGCATCCCTCTATTTCCCTTCCTCTCTACCGTGTTGCATGCAGCTCCTCCCCGTTGTCGCCGGCGTTCACCTCCGATCTTCCTTCCTAGCGTCGTTGACCCCGCCCCTTCTCGCCCGATCGATCGGCAGCCCTTCCTCCTTCCCCCTCTTTCTTTTTCAGTTCGACCCAACCGGTAGATTCGCCGGCTGTTCGCCATCTTCCATCGCACAGCCGACCAACAGGAGTCCGCCGCTCATCTTCCCTACCTGCTGGAAACTGGAGCCCTGGAAGCCATCAGAGAAAAAAAAAAAGAGAAGAAAAGAAGGCACAACCTTCTGAAAACCACGCAGTCTACTGACCACGTGTGAGCCGACCGTCAGTCCACAGACTAGATCCGTAGACCCGATCCAAAAAAAAAAAAATTCTTGGAGGTCACCCCTTGTCTTCAACCTACAAGCGTATTTAATTTCATGTACAATCTCTTTACTAAATTTTAGATTCTTTGAATCTTTGAATAATTTATATCATTTTTTTGGCTCTTATTTTTATCCTTTATCATATTTCTCCACATATTTTATTATTATACGCATCAGACATATCTATATATTTTTTTGTTGCACGTACCATACAGATAGACATTACGTTCGATCCTACAATTTTATTATGACCATCATGACTAGAATTTTTAGTACATATAAGTAATTAGTATAATATTAAACACTTTCTGGCTATCATAACTATTGGTAACCTGAAAGATGCACATACCATTATAGAAAAAGAACTTGAATCTGTCAAAAATATCCAAACAACTTTCCAAGAAATTTTAAATCAAATTTATCGATCATTAGATCAACTATATATTGAGATTGGTGAGCTTCGTACTAGCCAAGTAACCACGTAGACATGGCCAATCTAATAGGTCAACAGATAGAATGCCAAATTTTCCTAAGAGAGTCAAGATAGGCAAACAACCTATAAAAAATGATCTTCCTAGTAGTCAATTTATTCATCGATCTCC